>JAHLKH010000048.1:0-157477 GCA_025526915.1 Entophlyctis helioformis | reverse complement strand
AGCACAGGCACAATCACTCCCTGCTCGCGTGTGCGCTGCATGCGAGTCTCATCATCAGCAAGACGCCAGCATCGCAAGAGCCTGCGAGTCTGCTTGCCACCTCACCGTGTGCGATCGCATTTGGTCTGATCTGACACAACACTCAGATGGCGCTGCTTGTCTGGCTCGAGTGGTTCTGCAAAGCCGACTGCTTCAAGCGCGGTGGATGCACGCCGTCCAAGCAGGCAACCGCCGAGATGTGACCCATCCGAGTGCGCATGACAAGCCTGGCTTGACATGACCACGAGACTCGCCTCTAAACCCATAACGCCATGATCCACCCATCGACATCCACCTCATGCAGAAGCCATTGCCACTCGACTGCCCTGCCCCTGTTGACACTTGCAAGACACGCGCAGGCACCCATTGGCTTGCAAGCACGAACCTTGCCCCCAGCATCGCGTCGTCGTCCATCACGACCCGACAGCAGTGCTGGAATATCGGGTCTTCAATATGTGTCTTGTCGCCCATTTCACAATCTCATAGCCAAATGGACGACCCATTCTTTGTCGTGAAAAGGTCAGTCCCAGATGCCCAACGGCACACAGGCACAGGCACAGGCACAGACAGATGCTGCCGGGCAGAGCATGCAGAAGTGTGGCAGACAAGCGTCCTTGCAGACGGCATGCTGCCCATCTGGCCGCTCGCCTCTGTGTGCTGGCACCCCGACCGACATAGCACATCACCGCTCAGGCGGCAACAATCATCATCTGCTGCTGCCGCTGCAACGGCTGCTGCTCGTGCTGCTGCGGCAGACCAATGCTGCCTGCCTGGACTGCCATCCCGAGCTCACAGCCCCTCTCCCTCGCCGCCCCTCGGCACCTGCAATCCCACCACCCGGCGACAGAGAGGTTGAGCAGTCTTTGCGCCAAGTCGCGGGGCTCTACCAGTCCTGGCGCCAGCAGCTCATGGCATCCGGTGGCTCAGCAGGGGCCGGCGACCAGGACCTCAGGAAGCAGGGCAGCGACATCCGTGACATCCTGCGCAACATTGCCGCCGACTTGGACGAGCTGGACGAGACGATCAAGATCGTGCAGTCGAATCCGGCCCGTTTCAAGCTGGATCGTGCGCAGATTGATGAGCGCAAGCAGTTTGTCATGGAAGCCAGACGCACGGTCGAGGTGTGTCGTTGCGTGGCGGCTGCCCTGCCCTTGAGTTGGATTGGCTGTGCAGACAGATACTGATGGACGTTTGGATGGCATTGGCGTCGACAGGAAATGCGGTCCAGCATCAACAATCCCAACGCGGCTCGGATGGGCGGCCAGCAAGGCATGCGCGATGTATGTTGCCTCTGGCCATCCATCAGCTGATGAACGAGCTCTTCTGTTTGTCTGACCCTGTGAAAATGTCCAACCGACAGGCGTTGTTGACGTCCAAGAACACCGGCAAGGCAGGCGGTGCAGTGGACAAGTATGGCCGCAGTGAGCAAGACTACCAAATGTCCAATCAGAGATTTGTGGAGCGCGAGCAGCAGCAGCAGCAGATGGTCATGGAGCAGCAGGACCGACAGATGGACGATGTGGCCGTCACGGTCGGCAACCTACGCGAAGTGGCGCGCGTCATGGGCGACGAGCTGGACGACCAAACACGGTGCGCACTCTCACAGATGATGCATGGCGTTGGCTCTGATTGCCGAAAGCGATCAACGACTGACATGCACGTGCGCATGCTGGCCAGGCTGCTTGGAGAGGTCGAAGCACAGGTGGATACGACACAGGGGCGGCTGCAAGACGGCATGAAGCGCATGCAGGACTTTATCAAGGCCAATTCGAGTGAGTCGGGCCGTCTGTCCAGATCCCGCCTGCCCTTCGTTCTCCTTACACTAACTCTGCTGTGCCCGTCTCTCGCGGCCATCGCCGCGTTGCCAGGCTCAAAGCAGCAGTGGATCATTGCCGTTCTGACCATCGTTCTTGTCGTCATCATTATCCTCGTCATCTCGTTTTAACCCAATACAGAATTCTGATCGTTTCCCTTACATTCAGATACCGAACCATGGCCAACCAATCGACAAAGGACAGAAACCTTATTGCCATCATCGGCGATGAGGTGTGTGTGGCCTCGGCTGCAGCAGCCACCTAGCTGCAGTCCGCCCTCTCCTGCCGCGACGCTGACCCTGTGTGTCTGCACACCACGCACGTGTCCCAACAGGACTCTGTCACCGGTCTCCTCCTGGCCGGCACTGGCCACATCGACACCAAGCAGAAGCCCAACTTCTTGGTTGTCGACTCGAGTACGTCCAGCCTCGGCTGTCTGCCCGTCTGCTGCCTCTCTGTGTGTCAGCCAAAGCCACGGGAACCTGTATCATGCAGCGCCTGTCTGGCATGCAGCACGCCCTGGTCCGACACACCCTTGGCGAGCGACCCGCTCGTTCATCACGTCGCAGGGCGGCTCAGCCCGGCTGGATCTGTGGACGTCTGTAAAAGCTGAGACGGCTTGCCCTGTCTGGACAGAGACGCCGCTGGCCAAGATCGAAGAGGCCTTTGACGAGTTTACCAAGCGCAAAGACATTGCCATTATCCTCATCAACCAGCATGTGCGTTGTCGCTGCTTCGTCTTGCTCTGCTTCGTCTGCTCCAACACACGCCGCCACACGACTAAACGAATGCATGTGGCTTGGCTTCCGCTGGACTCTGCACACATGGGGGGACGGACACGGCACGGCACGGCACGGCTGCACATGGACCGGATGGGATATGATGGACATGGCCAGATTGCCGAGACGATCCGGTCACAGATCGACGCGCACCAGCAGGCGTTCCCGACGGTGCTTGAAGTGCCGTCCAAGGACCACCCGTACGATCCATCCAAGGCAAGTGGCCATCGCACTGTTTTGAGCCCCATGCCTGTGGCTGACACCCGCAACCATGGCCGATCTGCCCATCCAACGGCGGCGCAATCCCGCATACAGGACTCTGTGCTCAAGCGTGTGCAGAAGTTGTTTGGCGAAGACAAATAACAGCCCCCCTGTGGCTCCCCTCCTTTTATTGCAACTCGGTCCATCACTGCCGCACTGCTCCACTGATGCCGCTCGGCCCCTTGTTTTTGCCGCTGGACATGTTTCGCTCCCACTCTGGCCCCGCTCACTCTCATGCCACAGCATCATGTCGCTGCGTGTGGCATGGCAGGAGGGCCCGTCTCGCCAGCGGGTATCCCCGGCAACGGTGGCCGGAAATACACGTATTTGGGGTCGCCAAACACAATCGAGCTCTCGCGGGCCTGCACGTACTTTTTGTAGGCAATCTGGTCGCCGACGAGGCCGTCGCGCATGGAAAAGTAGTCATGGGTAGTCGTGTCATAGGAATGCGGCAGCGTGGAGCGCAGCGGAAACAGCATGCTCTTGGCAGCCAGATGCGGTCGTTTGGCATGCCGCCGCATGGGGTTCTTGGGTGCACCGAAATGCGACTCGTGCGTGGTCGAGTAGTGCGAGTTGCCCAACAGCTCGTGCTGGCAGTCCACGTCCTCATCGCCCGGGTGCACCGACTGGTGCGGCGCGATCCGCACGCCGCGGCATTGCCGGGCCACGTCGTTGGTGTACGCGCCAAACGTCCGGTGCGTCGTGGACGTGTAGCGGTCCGGCAGCGACGTGTCCGGGAGATCGCCGCCCCCTGCCTCGCCAAACGTGACCTTGGACTTGGTCATGTTGGCGCCGAGGATCGGGTGGGTCGGCGGGCCCTCCCACGGATGTGCCTTGAACGTGTCGCCTGTTGTTGTGCCGACAAACTCGAGGTCGTAGTGGCGGGGGTCGCCTGTCGGCACGGAGCTCGTGTTCATGCACAGCGCGTCCACGCCCCCACTGGCGCTGGTGCCAAACTCGCTCGGCACGCCGGCGGCCGGCTTGACACGCGTGTCTGCATGCGCGACGGACCGGAACGATACGGTGCTAAACGACTCGGCATCGCGCTTGGTCTCGTCAGGCTCAAGCGCCTTGACCATGTCGCGTCCCTTGCCGTGGCCATGCCCACGCCGGATCGCCCGCCGGTCCGTTCCCTGGTGCAACACGAAATCGCGCTGTGTCACGGACAGCGCTGTGCGGCGTCGCTCCGTCTCTTCTTCGCCAATCGCGATATGGCTGGCGCCGCCTTGCTGCGACACGATCGTGTGCTTGAGACCGCCCGGCGGGTGGGGTCTGGCTGCCTGGTCAAGGTGCGGCGGCGTCGGCTGCACGCCTTGGTACGTGTCTGCGGTTGTTGTGGCGTACATGGCTCCGCGATCCACTGACGGCCCTTGCTCGTGGTGCCCGAGCAGAATCGATGACGGTTGGGGTTCGTGTCCTGCGTGCGGGCGGTAGCATTCTGAACCATGCCGGATAAACGACGTCTCGTGCACTGTGTCGTACGACTTTTGTTTCTCCAGATCGCCCAGATGGATGTGGCTTGCGCGGCCCGTGTTGGGTGCGCGTGTCGGAAACTCATAGCCCTTGGTGCCATCGATCGAGTCTTTGGGCAGATACGACTCTTGCGACGTGGTGATAAAGTTGCGAAAGTGCATATCGTCAATCGGCAGATCCTGGCGTGTCTGCAGTCCGATATGCGCTGCACTCGTTGCCGTGGCCGGCTTGGAGTGGAACAGCAGTGCGGTCGTGAGCTCCTGGTCAGGCCGCCGAGACATGATCACTCCCGGCTTGACAATGGCTGTCCATCCATGGGCCACGGTCAGCTTCTGCAGCCAGCCCAGCCCACACCAAATAAACAAGCCATGGCAGCTGGTGCCACGACAGCAACCGTACCAGGCTTCTTGGTACCAGGCGGCGGCGCGCAAAAGTCAACGTCTGTTATGCTGTGCTTGCGCTCGTCGGCACCCATTTTCGAATCGCCAAACACAATGTGCATCTCGGATTTGCGCGAGCTGGTGAATCCAAGCGGCTTTCCAGCAGGGCCCTTTGGAAAGAAGGACTCGAGCCGCCGATGCAGGTCCTGCGCTTCACGCGCTTCCATGGCATCGGCAAGCTCTTCGCCCGGCACGCTGGCAATGGGCCGGTACACTGGCGCTAATGGCTGGCGCGGCCGCTGCGCAAGCGGCTGCTCGTCAACGGGTCGCGATGCAGATGTGGCTGTTGATGGCGACGGTCCTGATCTCGCGTCGTGTGTGGCCACAGGTCCGCCCTCACCGCCCACCTGTGGTTTCCCAGCCGCCACGGGATGCAGAGCTGCCGCTGCCGCTGTCGGTGCCGCTGAAACCGGCTGTGCCAGGGACGATGCCGAATAGTCTGCATGCATCGTCGATCTAAACTGATGCGCACCCGCAAACTTGCTGCAGTCGCCCATGACAATGTCCGTGAGCAGACCCATTTTGAAGCCCGAGTGTTTCTTCCAGCCGTAGAGTGGGTCGTTGCTCGATCGCTTGCGGCCGTGTCCGCTGCGGTACTGCTGCTGCTGGAGTCGCAGCTGCTGGTGTGCTGTCATGGCCGGCAGCGCTACGCCGTGCCCTGGGCTGCTGGTCTCTTGTCCGTGCGACTCGTGGTCTTTCGCGGCACGCTCTCCAGGCATACGAGGTATTTGGACAAATGGGCGGCAAGACACAAACGAGTGCAGCAAGCCGGGCCCGATATTCCAGCACTGCTGTCGGGTCGTGATGGACGACGACGCGATGCTGGCGGCATGGTTCGTGCTTGCAAGCCAATGGGTGCCTGCGCGTGTCTTGCAAAGTGCCAACAGGGGCAGGGCAGTCGAGTGGCAATGGCTTCTGCATGAGTGGATGTCGATGGGTGGATCATGGCGTTGTGGGTGAAGAGGCGAGTCTCGTGGTCATGTCAAGCCAGGCTTGTCATGCGCACTCGGATGGGTCACATCTTGGCGGTTGCCTGCTTGGACGGCGTGCATCCACCGCGCTTGACGCAGTCGGCTTTGCAGAACCACTCGAGCCAGGCAAGCAGTGCCATCTGAGTGTTGTGTCAGATCAGACCAAATGCGATCGCACACGGTGAGGTGGCAAGCAGACTCGCAGGCTCTTGCGATGCTGGCGTCTTGCTGATGATGAGACTCGCATGCAGCGCACATGCGAGCAGGGAGTGATTGTGCCTGTGCTGTGGCGAGGCAGTGCGGCGTGAGATCCAAAGAGACCAGGAGGGCATTCGTCATGGGTGGATAAGCAGGGATGTGCACTGACACACGGCGGAGTGGCTGTTGGGCAGCATCTGTCTGGCTCATGCGAAACGGCCATGCTCCTGTCCACTATTGGTTGTCGATTGACACATCAACACAGCTGCCAGCATCTCAGGCATCGAACTGCCAAGCCACCGAAGGGAGACTGCTCATGATCTTCATTCCGAGCTGATCTTGCGCTTCTTGGGGTTGGCCGCCTTGTCTGCCTTGGCTTTGGCTTTCTCGAGTCGCTTGATAGCAGCACCAAGACACTTGGCGGCTTCCTTGGATCTCCCAGCTTACGTCTCGCCGAGCTGGCCCTGAGCATGCTCGAGAGCCAGACTGTCAGCAAGCATCTTTATGATCGCGTTGCTTCTGGTGAACTCGTACTGATGCGGACGAAGCTTGTAGCCAGAGCCCAGCAGGAACCGCACAATGTTGTCATGGCCAAATCGCATGGCTCTTTGAAACACTTTGACAGTGTATGCTTCGGGTTGGTGTGTGTGGATCCACTTGATCACTTCAAGTCGACCGGAATCAGCGGCCCAGAGCATGGGATCTTGGAGATCTACGTAATAAGAGCGGCTGGCGACAAGCGCGAATATGTCAACGTTTCCACGAACGGCTGCACGGATGAGGGCATTCTTGGAATTGCATGAGTAGTGCTTGACCAGCCACTGGACGACATGCAGATCATCGCGACTGATTGCATTTTCGAGAGCCAATGACGTGCATCCTTCGTGTCGGTTGGCATGGAGCCATTGCATCACGTCAAAGTGGCCGCCGCAGCTGCCTCGTCCATCGCTTTGGTGTGCACCACTGCCTGCCAAGTTTGGGCAGCATCTGCACAATCTCCAGGGAGCCACCTGCTGCAGCAATGTCCATGACCACTTCGTTGCCAAACTTCTTAAACTGCGTCTTTTTGACGACCTTGAGCGTGGATGGAGGTGCCGGAAGAGAGCAGGATGGCCATACTTGATCGCAAACCAGCCCATCGCAACTGGATACTCAAAGTCGAGCAGATCGAACCATCCATGGCGGCGGAATGTGGATCAGCGAGTTGTCCACATTGTAACCGAAGCCTTTGAAAACCCGACACCCTGGAGGTTGCGCTCGATCTCTTTGCCTGAGAAGTGCCACTGACGACCGGAAAGCGACGACAGAGACGTTCGTACATGGACCGAGTGTGCACTTCGCAGAGGCCGTTTTGACGATAGCTTATGTCGGCAGCAGATCCAGGTTGCCCTGCCAGTCGCTCTTGAATGCATCGACCCAGATCGCCAAAATGGTCGGCCTGACTTCATAGGAACTCTCCAGCTGCTTCTTGGTGCCGATCCTGCCATTGAGGAAGTTGTGGAGAGGCTGTTGTGGTTGATGATCATGATGCGGATCTCTGCGGGCAACTTGTCCCACCACGACGACCCCCACGGCATCTCGTCGGTGGCAGCATCGGCAGCATCGTCGTTGTGGCTGTGGTTTCGTCGTGGCTGTGGCTGGCTGTTGCAGCGTCTGTGGATGGAGACACTGAGCGCTGTCGCTTGTTGCTGCTGCTGCTGAAGCTGCTGATGCTTTCTCTCTTTACCGTGGCAGCCGTTCGCTCGGGGCTGACAGCGACAGCCGCCGCCTTGCCCGCCAGTCTGGCACTCGTTCGCTGCTCCATGTGTCGCTGCTGCCTGTCGCTTGCCGTGCACGGAAACCAAACAATGCGGAAACTCGGATATTCGGCATTCAAGCGAGGCTGTTTGTGGCTGCAGACGGCGCTGTGTGGGAACTGTGTGGCAAGTGTCTGGCAGCAGACACCACTCACAGACAGGCTGCGGATGGGATCTGCCGTGCTGTGCATCGTCCATGTCTGTCATCGACACATCAACACAGCTGCCAGCATGCTTGCCGCTGCCACGGCATCGACATGGTACATTGCCACAAGTGGCTGGTGCATCGATGGACATCCTTGCGCGCTTCTCTCTGTTCCCATATGGCGAATGCAGTCGGTGGTTCCCATCGACGCACTCCAGCAAAGCAGCGATCGGGCAAGAATGTATTCTGTGAACTCTTATGCTCTCTGTCTGAGATCTCTTGCATACTCGACAAAGTTGTCAATGAGCACCGGCCATGCACCTGCAAGGATCGCATAGTTGGTCAGCCAGTTGTCACGTTGTCCAGCCGTCCATCCCTTGTCAGCCAGCTGTTGGGCAGACACGCAAGGCTCACCGTCCGTGTCGTGGTTTGAAAAGTCGTCGTTGATGTTGGTGATAAAGTCCCAGAACTGGGAAGGGACAGAGGGGCGCGGAGTCAGCAGATTGAAGCAGAGGGACGGGAAGGCGATGCGGCGCACTCACCAGCGACCAAGTGTCTTTGCTTATGGACTTGCCGTGGGTTTCCTAGGAGGGCGGAGGAGTGGGGTCAGTCCATTGACGCGAGAGGGAAGGGATGCATCATTGTGTAGCCTACCTCCAAGAAGGTCTTCCAGAGGTCGAGGTGCTTGAACTTGTTGCCCAGCAAGAGATCCCAAAAGGCAATGGCCGACTCGAGGGCTGGATGAGGAGAGAGAGTGAGTGGGAGGAGTGGGAGTGGGTGAGAGAGCGAAAGAGAGATCCAAGAGACAGACATACGCAGGCTCTTTTGGTTGGACGACTTTGCAAAGTTAAAGGCAAAGAGGTAGATGCGCTTTGCGGTCTGGGGATCGTCGAGCTCCTTGCGCATGGCGGGGATCTTTGCCTTCATGTCAGCGATCTTGTCGCACCTGAGCAGGGACCAGGCCTCGAGCCAGTCTTTCCGCTTGAACTCGCACATGTTCTCGCACTTCATGTGGTAGGCAAAGACGAGCATGACGGCGTCGGTGGGGTCGACGCCGAGATCGGCGCAGAGGGCCTCTGTGCCCTCGACGAGGATGAGGTCCTGGTCGGGGTCTGTCGGGTTGGTGTGAGATGGTTGGTGTGGAGGTGTGACAGAGAGAGAGAGAGAGAGACCAGAGAGACAGACAGACGCACCCTTGTACTTGTCAAAGAGCGCGGCAATGGCAGACTGGCTGACGGGGACAGCGACGATGCCGAGGAGCGGGCCGAGTCACCGCCGGTGAAGAAGGCGTTGAGGGCGGCCTCGAGGCTCCAGTCTAAGCGGGAGTTGGAATGAGAGAGAGAGAGTTGGATAGAGTGAGTGAGAGATGGATAGACAGATGGATAGACAGACAGACAGACAGACAGACAGACAGACAGACAGACAGCGCACCGTTGCTGGCCAGGTACTTGACGGCGACCTTGTCACTGGAGAGAGGGAGAGTGGGGAGAGTGAGTGAGCAGACAGACAGACACACACACAGACACAGACAGACAGACAGACAGACAGACACACTCACGACGCCTGCGTGACCGACACAAACTGGCGGGTGCGGTCCCGCTGCACGGCAGCCGACACCGACGACGACGACGACGACGACGACGAGCGGCCAAACTGGGCGAGCGGCAGAGCGAGAGCGAGTGTGTGTGAGACGAGGAGTGCCCAAGAGAGAGACTGCGATACGAGACTGCGATACGAGACTGCCAGAGCATCCCAACGCACCATCCTGCGTCTGTGTCTGTCACTCTGTCAGACACTCGGATATATTGAGGCAAAGCCAAAGGGCCGTGCACACGCCAACTTCAACTTTGACTTGTACCCGCCCTCGACCCGCCATCCCCCCAATGACGTCCCGCTTGCTCGCGGCGGCCGCCTCGCCGCGGCTCCACGCACTCGCCCAGCCACACGCACACGCCCACGCACTCGCCCAGCCACACGCCCACGCCCTCGCTGGCGCACACGCTGGCGCTCACGCCCCGCTCTCGCCCACCCGCCCGCACGCCCGCCCGCCCTCGCTCGTGTCCGCCGTCGCCCGCCGCCCGCTCGTGTCCGTGCCCCGTGCGACCCTCTCGCTGCTGCGGCTGCCGCTCGCTGCCGCCGGCGCCGGCATGGGCGTCGCCTCGTACGTCCACTACCGCTTCTCCGAGCTGCACAAGGGCCTCGCAGACTCGGTGCCCGACTGGCTCAAGGACCGCATCGACCGCGCAAACAGCTGGCTGGCCGACCTCGACCTGAGCGCCGTCTCGCTGCCCGACTTTTCGTTCGACTCGGACGCCATCGCCGCCGCCTCGCGCGCCATCCCCGACTCGCTGCCCACCGTCTCGCTGCCCTCGGTCGACCTCGAGGCCTTTGCCCGCCGCTTCGAGCAGGCTGCCGGCGTCCTCCTGGGCTCATCCGACACGGACGACGCTTCTGGCTCTTCTGGCTCTTCTGGCTCCTCTGGCTCCTCAAACTCATCGGGCTCCAATTCCAGCTCAGACGGCGACAAGCGTCCCGACTTTGATCCCTATGCCGCTGCTGGTGCAACCGCTGCGTCGGCCGCCGCCTTTGGCCGCTCGGACCAGCAGCAGCAGCAGCAGTTCAACCAACAGCAGCAGCAACAGCAGCAACAGCCTGGCAACCAGGACCTGCTCGGCCTCACCAAGAAGCTTATCGAGATCCGCAACCTGCTCAAGTCGGTCGAAACCGGCCAGTCGGCCCTCTCGCTGCCCAGCATCGTCGTCATTGGCTCGCAGAGCTCGGGCAAGAGCTCGGTCCTCGAGGCCGTCGTGGGCCACGAGTTTCTGCCAAAGTGCGTCTCTTGCGTCCACTGCCATGCCTTGTTCTGCCACTGCATGCCCTGCCCTACTCTGCCCTGCCATGCCATGTGCACACCGTGTGCACACCCCACCACCCACCACTGCCATCGCCTGCTGACCATCGTGCCGTGGCTTGCCAGGGGCTCCAACATGGTGACGCGCCGCCCCATCGAGCTCACCCTCATCCACACGCCAGACGCAAAGGAGGACTATGGCGAGTTCCCCCAGCTCGGCTTTGGCAAGATCAAGGACTTTGCCCAGATCCGCCGCACCCTCACAGACCTCAACCTCGCCGTGCCCGAGGAAGAGTGCGTCAGCGACGTGCCCATCGAGCTGCGCATCTACTCGCCCAACGTCCCCGACCTGACCATGGTCGACCTCCCCGGCTTCATCCAGATCCACACCCGCGGCCAGCCCGCCATCCTCAAGGACAAGATCGCCGCCCTGTGCACAAAGTACATCCAGGAGCCCAACATCATCCTGGCCGTGTCCGCCGCCGACGTCGATCTGGCCAACTCAGAGGCCCTGCGTGCCAGCCGCCGCGTCGACCCGCTCGGCCTGCGCACCATTGGTGTCATCACCAAGCTCGACCTGGTCGAGCCCTACGCCGGCGCAGAAATGCTCGACAACAAAAACTACCCCCTCGCCCTCGGCTACATTGGCATGGTCAACAAGCAGCAGTCGCGTGGCTTCACCCAGGCCCTCATCCGCAGCGAGGACTCGTACTTCCGCAACCACTCGGAATTCAGCAACTCGCTCGTCGGTGCCCCGACGCTCCGCCGCAGACTCATGCAGGTGCTCGAAGAGCACATGGGCCGCTCGCTCCACGGAATCGTCGATGCCGTGCAGATGGAGCTCGACAATGCCCGCTACGAGTTCAAGGTCCAGTACAACGACCGCCGCATCTCCCCAGAGTCGTATGTCGCCGAGAGCATGGACATTCTCAAGCAGCGCTTCAAGGCCTTTACGCACGAGTTTGGCAAGCCGCAGGTGCGCTCCGAGGTCCGCGCCATGCTCGAGGACAAGCTGCTCAAGATCTGCTCCGACGTGTACTGGAGCGACGAGTTTTTGGGCCAGATGCCCAAGGAGGCCCTCAACAGCCCCTACTGGCAGAACAAGCTCGACGTCAGCTCCGCCGCGCTCACCAAGAGCGGCGTCGGCAAGAGCGCCGTCCAGCTCGTCGTCGATCTCCTCACGGCCAAGATGCAGGACATTACCTCGGCCGAGCCCTGGCTGTACCACGACAAGGCTCGCCAGCAGGTGCTCCAGTTCAGCACAGACATTCTCCGCTCAAAGTTCCACACCACCGTCGACCAAGTCGAGAACACGATCAAGCCGTACAAGTTCGAGGTCGAGTGCTCGGATCTCGAGTGGCGCGAGGGCCAGCGCCGTGCTGCCGCGACGCTCGAGTCGCAGCTTGCCCGCTCGCAAAAGGACCTGCAGGCGATCAAGAGCACCATTGGCCGTCGCCGCCTGCGCAACGCCATCAAGCAGCTCAACCGCCTGGACCGCGAGTCCGCCTCGTCGCCCGCACCACTAGCCTCATCGTCTGCCGTCGACCCGCCCTCCAACGCATCCTCCTCATCTCGGCCCTCTTCCTCGTTGGCCTCGTCCTTTTCAAACCTCATTTCGGGCTCGTCGTCTGCCGCAGACCATGACGACGCGGGATCCGTGGTGGGCCTGAACACGCGGCTGCTGGAGCGTGCACGCAAGGCGCTCGAGCTGCAGTCTGGCATCAACATGATGCAGCAGCGTCTGTCGGCGGTCAAGAGCCGCCAGTGCGCGACCGTCGACAACAAGGTCGCCTGCCCGGAAGTGTACCTGTCCGTCGTCTCGGAAAAGCTCGCGTACACGGCCGTCATGTTCATTTACATTGAGCTGCTCAACGAGTTCTTTTTCCACCTGCCGCGCGAGATGGACAACAAGCTGTACTATGGCCTCGCACGCGACGAGATCCGCCAGTTTGCACGGGAGAACCCTGCCATCCGCAAGCACCTGGACGTGCAGGAGCGCAAGGCCACCCTCGAGCTCGTCATGGAGAAGCTCAAGGAGCTGACGCGCAACCGCAAGTAGAGTCTGCTCCAGTGAGACTGGCCACAATAACCACCACCACCAGCAGCAACACGGCCTTGTCCCCTGCCCCCGTTATCCTCTTATCCGTCCGTGCCCGATCCCACTTACCGAATATAGCATTCATGTCTCTGTATATTGTTCATCGTTTGCCCGCTCATCTGCAAGATCGCATTCATCAGCGACGTTGTCGTCGTTGTGGTGATGATGAACGCAGATGGTCGGTCCTGCCGACATGGGATGCCGCCATGGGGCAGACAGAATGCAAGCCATGTGCTGACCGCCGCCTGCTTGTCCATGGCTCTGGATGGCTCCGCAGGCTCGACAGATGCGGAGCACGCTGCAGGACAGCCGACACCCCCACAGCAACAGCAACAGCAACAGCAACAGCAACAGCAACAGCCTCAACAGCCACCGCAGACGCAGCAAGGGCCGTTTGACGCACTCAAGCGGTACAGCTGCTACGACCTGCTGCCCGTGTCTCTCAAGGTCATTGTGTTTGATACGTCGCTGCTCGTCAAGAAGGCTCTGGCTGCCCTTATCCAGCACGGTAGGGGCGCCGGCACCGATGCTCGAGAATGCGCTGTTGTCGACGGGTCGTGCTGACAACGGATGGCGGTCCATGGACAGGCGTGCAGTCGGCGCCATTGTGGGACTCGGAGACGCAGCAGTTTGCCGGCATGCTGACGGGTACGACACCCTCTGTCCATCCGTCTGTGATCTCGTCGGGCTGGGGAGTGGGCTGACCTGATCTGACCTGATCTGGCCTGGCCTGATCTGACCTTGGGCCGCCTCAGTGACAGACTTTATCCACCTGATCCTGCACTACTACTCGCGCAAGACGTCGTACGAAGAGGCCCTTGAGGAGATTGATCAGCTCGATATCTCTGGTCTGCGCTGTAAGCCCGGCTTGCACGATGCCGTGCATGTCCCCTCCTCCATCCTCTCGGCTGTGGTTCTCACACTTGTCCCTCCCTGCTCGCACGCGCATGGACGCATAAACGTGGACATGTGGACATGCATGGACGGCGTCGGTTGGCTGCCAAAAAAGCGCTGGAGAGATCGCTGGGATGCTTGCCGCCGCGCAACATTACGATCGATCCGCTCGACTCGCTGTACCATGCCAGCCGCATGCTGCTCGAGAACCATCTGCACCGGTTGCCGCTCATTGACAAGGGCGAGACATCGGATACGATCGTGTCCGTCGTCACGCAGAGCAAGATCCTTCGCTTTATAGCTGCGAATGTAAGGGGGAGGGTGGGGGCTGTCGTGGCCGTGCGGTCCATTGCACGGGTCGCATGCACGAGACAGAGACAGAGACAGAGGGATCTCACCCGAAACGCCATCGTGCCATGGGGACAGGTGCCGCGGGTGCCGGAAATGGACAAGTCGCTGGGCGAGCTGGGGCTGGGCACGTACACGCATGTCGAGACGGCGACCCCCGACACGCCGCTCATTGACGTGCTCAAAAAGTTTATCACGAGACGCATCTCGTCGCTGCCCATCATCGACGACCAAGGCCGCCTTGTGAATGTGTATGAAAAGTACGACGTGCTGGTGAGTCGCGGGCAGGCGGGCCTGGGCGAGATGGATGCGGTCTGTGTGGCAGATTGACGGACTGACGGACTGATGGACTGACGGACTGATTGGATTCGTCATGGCCAGATGCTTGCCAAGGAGGGTCCCTACTACAACCTCGACATGCCTGTGCGCGAGGCACTATTGCGGCGATCGCCTGTAAGCCGTGCAGGGTTCCCCTATCCAACAGGAGCTGCGATGCCTGCCGCACTGCATGCCGCTGAGAACAGCACCACTCATCCCACCCACCCCCCTGCGCTACGGTTTGGCAGGACTTTGAGGGCATCCACTCGTGCTCGGAAGAGGACACGCTGGGTCATGTGCTGGACACGATCCGCGCCATGCCGGTCCACCGCTTTGTCGTGCTCAAGAACGGCCGGCTCCACGGCCTCTTGTCGCTGAGTGACATTTTGCGGCACATGATCTCCCGCTGAAAGGCAGAAGGGTCGTGGGCTGCATGGCTCTGATGGAGAATGGCCCGGCTGTGCATCTCTGCCCCGTGTCTGTGGATACGGGGAGAATAAAGAACGCCAAGATGCGGTGGGTCATGACTATAAAAGTGGATTTTGGTGGATGGAATGGGGAATGGGAGTGCTTTGGTGGGGCAAGAAAAGAAGAGGGGGTCGTACTTGACAATGAATGCGCGCTCGTGGAACGGATGATGGTGGTGGTGGTGGTGGTGGAAGTGGGAGGCGTGGCGACAACAAGGATGGCATCCAGCACGTGGCTAAATCTGCGGCGGTTTCTGTCCATGGGCCATGTGGCTGTAGCCGCGTCCAGGTTGTGACGAGTCCATGCCGCGGATCTTGGACGGTGGGATGGACGCCCTGCTGCTGTTGCCACCGCCACCGCCGCCACCGCCACCGCCACCGCCTGCTGAATGCGCATGCCGGTGGGTCGATCTTGGTGAGGGCGGCTGGATGGGTTTGGATGGCGGTGACGACACCGTGGCCGATGGCGCCACGGTGCTTTGCAGCGACTGACCGTGCTCCACGGACGACGCGTTCAGTGCGTGCTGGTGCAGCTGATCTGGCGTCAACTGGCTCTGCTGCAAATGCATATGCTGTTGCTGCTGTTGTTGCTGCTGTTGCTGTTGCTGTTGCTGCTGCTGCTGCTGCTGCTGCTGCTGCTGCTGCTGCTGCTGCTGCTGCTGTGATGGATGGTGCACGCCACCGTTCCAAAACTGCAAATGCATCTGGGACCCAGGCTGGCCACCGGGAGCGGCAGGCCCTGGCCCGCCCTGCTCCGCACCGTCCATCATATGCGTGCCCATGGCCTGCTGGAACCCAAACGGATGCGGCGCGTTGCTCGGATACTGCATCACGAGGTATGGAACATAGGCACCGACAGACGATGCCGGTGGATAAAAGGCGTTCGTGTCGGGACCGCGATCCCTGCCCCACGAGCACTGGTCGTTGGCCACGCAGGTCGAGTGTCCAATGAGCATGCCGGTCCAACCTCCCATGGCAATCCATTCGGCGCAAACGGATGCTGAGGCATCTCACCTTGACTGCGCGTCCATTGAGGATCGTGCCATCCAGTCCCTCGATCGCCATGGCGGCATTCTGGTGCGTGTCCATCCTGAGCAGTCGGAATGAGGGTGGTCAGATGCCATCCAGCCACAAGCAGGACAGGGTTGGACGGCGGGTTGAAATGCGACGAGCGTACTTGACAAACCCGTAGCCCTTGCCATTGTGGAGTCGCACATCGGCAATTTGGCCGTATCCTTGGAACAGCCGCAGAATCTGCTGCTCTACACAGTGGCAAGGATTAGACTGGCATGGCTGCATTCAGGGCCGTACGACGTACGATTTGTGACTGGGGCCAGATTTCCCACATAGACGGTCACGTTGAATGGCGAAGGAGGCCCATTCGAGTCGAACGTGGGAGCTGCCGATCCATGGTCAGGCTGGCCAGGCGACTCTGCTGCGACAGATTGCCAAGCATGGTTAGAGCTGGATCAACGACCGTGCAGGCGGCATGTCTCCTCCAACCTTTATCTGGCTGTGCTCGCTGATTCGCCCAGTTGCAGCGAATGGGGCGATTGACGAGCCACTCGCCGTTCATTTCAGCAATGGCACGCTCTGCATCCTACACAGGCACAAGATGGCGGACAGGGCACGGCCAGTGAGCTCGTCATCAAGGCGTTTCTTGGCTCATTTGAGGGGCCATGTGGCGGCCAAGGGCAACCAGCGGCACGAGGCACTAACCTGCTTGTTCAGAAAGGCGACAAAGCCATACCCGCGCGACTTGTTCGTGGTGTGGTCCCACATGACGCGTGCCTCACTGCCATGCGATGCTGCACATGTTAATGCAAGCGCCTGCAGGACACTCGCGATACAGCGATCATGCAACCCACGTCATGGACCCAAACACGGAAAACGCCTTTCCGAGTGTCTGGTCAGTGACACCTGGGCTCAGATCGCCCACAAAAATGTGATGGTGGCTGGCCGTTTCGCTCTTGGACGCGTTGTGTATCGCCCAGTTGACACGAATCTCCTGCAGCGCATGGCAGTCAGCGAGTCGTGGGGTCGGATCAGACCATGGCCATTTGCACCGAGTCGGGAAGCCGTACTCACGTGGTTGTAGTATCTGCGGCCATCAAACAATTGCAGAGCCTGTTCAGCGGATCGACGATCGGCATACTCTACAAACCCATAGTTGGTCGTGTGTTGCGACCGTGCCTGGGAAGCAGAAAGGGCAGTCATGGCGGCGGGGATGCACGCTGTCGAGGGTGAGCAAGACTGCTGTGGGCCAGGACAGGGCAACGATGGTTTGCAAGACAGCCACTTGCACTGCGATCATGCACAATCTTGGTCAGGACGACTTCGCCAACGGCCGAAAAGATCTGGTGCAGGTGGTGCTCTGTGATGCGAAAGTCCAGCTTGCCGACATACTGAGCAAGCCGTCGAGCAAGCCGTGTCCGTGGCATGAGCGTCCGTCCAAGGAGCGCACGTGAAGGTGGTTTGTGAGTGACATGACAGCAGCGATTGAGATGGACACGAGAGCGGCTCTCGAGTGCCACATTCGTGCCACATCTTGGACATGAGATGCCGGTGTCTGTGCTTCACCAAGCTGGCTGGCTAACTGGCTGACTGACTGGTTGGCTGACTGACTGGCTGGCTGGCTAACTGGCAGGCTGCAAAGCGGCAAAGCCAGGCCGCCACGGCTGGATACGAAGCCTCGCCACTTACAAGCTTCCTGTCGTTGTTTGGCGGGCTCGGGACAGACGCAGGTGTTCCGATAGGAGCTGCAGGCATGGTTGCTGGGAGCGGGTAGCCCGCTACTGGAAGCGCAGTCTCTGGCTGTCCGGCTGTGCTGGCAGACATGTGTGCTGGCGCTGTGGGCTGTCGTCGTGCTGCTGCTGCTGCTGCTGCTGTCGTTGTCGTTGTCGTTGTCGTTGTCGTTGTTGCTGTGCCGCTGAGCAATCTTTGGACAACGTCCATCTGGCCTCGAACGTGCCATTGAAGCCATTGCATGCGTGCCCTTCCAGGCATTCAGCTGCCGCCTTGGCTGCTCTGCGGGCAGCACCACAACACGGCCCGGCACGACAGCAGACAGCACATGCATCTTGCGGCAACCTGCATCGTTCATTCCCCTATAATCAGTCCAGCTGGGATCTCTCTGCAATGCCCCAGTGTGCCTGCCTAGACGAGCTTGGCAAACAGCTTGGGAGCAGCCTGTGGTGGCATGCCGTGCAGTGCCGCCGTCCGGTCCGATCCAGCGTCGATGCATGCATTCATGCTCGGGTCAGTATCAAGCCACGCATGCGATGCCAATATGCTGCCAGCATGCCAGCAACCCAACAGGCGATCTGGAGTCACTAGCACGATGCCCAAGACTTACGCAGTGGTTGGCGCACTCCTGCAAAGCGATCGCATGCCGCATGGATCCGTATGCGGGATGCGTGGGCACCGTGGCCGGCAAAGGAACCGCAGACAACCGCAGACAACCGCAGACAACCGCAGACAACCAGCCCGCCGAGTCAGAGCACCGAGTCAGAACACTGGCGAAACAAAACAGAAGCAAGCAGCAGACGCCGCAAGCGCAGCCTGCCGACGGCTCTTGCTGGACGTGCGGGCGCATAGAGCGCTGCAAGGCACGCTGCCGCTCTCAGCAGTGCAGCAGCTGCGGCTCGAGCGGGCTTGCTGCCCAGCCCTGCACCCAACCGCACACCAGCCCGCACACCAGCCCGCACACGGCCCCGCACAACGCTCAGGCGGCGACCCCAACCCACCATCAGATCGAAGAACTCCTCGACACAGTTCTCCTCGCCGGCCTCGCCGCCCTCCACCCGCTCGGTGCAGGCGTCCAGACGCTCCTTGAACGAGTGGCAGTGGTGGCTCTCGATGCACTCTGTGGTGGAGGCCAGGGCAGTCGGTCAGTCGGTGTGTCCTGCGCTGCTGTCTGGCGCTCGTCGTTTGCCCGCACGCCTGCCTGCGCCGGCTGGTTTCGAATGGATGGCTCGGCGCATTGCCCTTGGCAGGGGGCGGCCAGACACGGGCATCGCTGGCGCCCCTATGCAGCTGCTGCCGATGCATTCGAGAGCCTGCCCGGGCGCAGGGGGGCCATTGGGGGGGCATGGAAGCTCATGCTGCTCTGCTACGCACCGGCCTCGATTTGCGGCTTGGGGTCTTCGCTGCCAGCCTTGTCAGACATGTCGTGAATTGTCGGTTGAAAAACGATCGAAAAACATTATGGGGTCGCCATGTGATGCCATGAACCAGCCAGTCTCGATGAGCAGATGCCGCTATGCGGCCATTCCAATGCTGGCGGCCCCGCCTCGACCAAGCGACAAACACCTGGGATCGCCATTCATCCATCTTTACTCCTTCGCCATCTTCTCCAGCAATGCCCACGATGGCACAAACTTGTGAACGGGAAGCTGCCGGCCAGCATCGCAGCAAAAGCGTCAGCCACAGCCAGCCCGTGTCGCAACCAACATCATGGGTCTGGCTCACCTTCTTGCCCTTGACTCGACCGTTGCCGATCGCTGATCCAGCATCGCATGGCTGCGCATGCGCGTCCTGGCCGAGGTCCACAAAGACCTTTTCAAGGGACTGAAGATGCGAGGCACAGTAGCGAAGCGAATAAGTGCGGCTGCCGCCCGTGGATCTCTTGCTGGCATCTAGTTCATGGCCAGCCAGCCTCGCTGCCATGGACGTAATCACATAGTCGACCAGTGTGCCAAATGACTGCGCATACAGCTCGGTTGGCGCGACTTGCTGTAAAGGCAGGTTCACAGACGAGTGAGAAGAGAGCCGCGAATGGATTGCAGAAAGAAACACACACCTGCCAAGCATGGGCGACACCTGTGAGCCGCGCCACAAGTTGATGGACGGCTTCTTCAGACTCTGTCGCGTTGTCAGACACGATCCCGTCAATGTCACCCTGAAGCGATTCCTTGATCCATCGCTGGCGTTTGCAAAACGTGTCAGTGCTTGCTGCATGGCCAGCCTCGCTTGCAGGCTCGAGATGACGCACCAAGTGGTCCAGGAAGACCCCCTCTCCTTCACCAAGAAAGTGCGGGATCAGGTCTGCAAAGGTCATGTTGACGCTCATGTCGTTGCATGTCTCTAGAAAGTGCATGCCGAGCAGCCCAAGATGCTGGCTGACAAACAGACAGTTGCAGTAAAACGCCATGGCGCGCATGGGGTTCTGGCGCAGTTCAGCTGCGTTCTCGGGTCCATTGGATGCCATTTGCGCATGGAACAGGTGCACAATGTTTTTTGTTGCGTGCAGCAGCTGCATTGTCTTGTACCTGGTTGATCGGCAATGCGACGGCATGAGTAACACACACGCACACGCACACGCACACACCATGGTTGGCAGACAAGCTGCATGCACGCCTACCGATCCTCTTTGGGGCCGTTCAGATGCAAGGATGCAAGTCGCTCAGTCATCGCCTCGGCCAAGAGCAATGTGCGCTGCGAGATCTTGTATCCGTGCGTCTCAAAGCTACGAGCAATGCCATTCGCGCCGTTCTTGCCGGCTTTTCCAGGCATAGACTTTGCAACACCAACGGTCCCTGCATATCGCACATGGACGGCACAGGTCAGCAACAGAAACGAAGAGTCTGGCAGAGTGACAGGCTTGGCAAGACTCTACCTTGTTGGTACGCAAGGCTTGGTGCGGGCACAACGTTGGTCTCGATCGTGTTGAGAATATCTAATGCGTCCGACAGCACACGTCCCGACTCGAGCGCCATGTGTTGCCGATGCAGACAATACGCGTACTGTGACAGAGACACACACTCGGTGCTCCACAGCCCCTTGTCTTGCATGGACTCTTGGAAACTGACCATGGTGTTTGCAATCGCATCGAGCATGTCTTGTTGCTTGGAATCCAGGACGCGCATGACGTGCTGGACATGCCGCCGTGTTTCGTCAAAGATTCCCTTGGCCATTCGCTCCACCAGCCACGACGGGGGTTGGAAACGAGGGAGTGAACATGTGCTCTGCAACAAACGATGCAAGCAGCAGCATCCTGTCCAAGAACAACGCAATGGCTTTCGGCATGCCAAAACCGCGTCCGTGTCAGTCGCTCGCTGACAGAGACACGCTGCAAATCGGATCGCTGCCCGACCCACATCCCACTACCTTCATGGGGAGACTGGGCTTGTTCTGATGGCGCATCGCTGCTTTGGGCCAGAGTGGCCGTGTTCTTGTTGCGCACAACTTGGAGTGCGCTGTGAATGGCAGACCGGCGTCTTGAGAAACAACAAACGACCGCAGAATGTCGTGCAAAAGTAGTGTCATGCGGCTCTCCAAGAGACCAGCCGTGTCAAGCGCAAGCAGCAGATCGTCATTAGAGACGGGACTGTCGTGGAAGCTTGCTCCAGACGTGGCTGTTTTATCCATCGCATGACAGTCAGCACTCTGTTGCTGCAAGCACTTTCACGGCATCTACCGTGCTATCGAGTGAGCGAATGGGACGCACACATGACGCGGAACACGACTTGCACCGTGGCCTGGCTCGTCTGTCGGTTCTTGATCTGGTAGGCAGCCTTGAACACGTCGTCAGATAAAAGTGCAACGCGGCCTTTCGTTCCAGCCACTCCTCCTGCGACGCCAAGACCAGCCACGGTCATTACAACGAGTGAGTTGAAGCCGAGTGCCCGTCGCGTGGTGCACAGCCAGCCGGCCCCTCATTGCCACATACCTTGACGATATCATAAATGTCAGAGTCGGGTAGCTGGCGAGCACCCGAGTCAAACTCGTTCAAAATGGTCGTCTGTGTGAGTGGCGTGCGAGCCGTTAGGTACCAAACCAACACTCGGCAACGGCCCAAGCACCGACGTCTCGTACCAAGTCGCAGAGCGTCGTTGATGCGCCAACCAGCTCGCCAGTTCGCATGTACTGATCATAGCTCTCGAGGCCCTTGTGGAACCGAACCAGCCCGTCAAGAGTTCGCAGGCGGGTCTCGGCGTCTAGCAATGATGCCGAAGATGCCGAGTTGACGCTGCCTTGCTCACAGGCGTCTGTGAGGGCGGCAACTTGGGCGGCAAGATCCGCCTCGACCCACTGCTCGTCGCCAGCAGCGTCAAAGTTGTGCAGCCTGCAGAGCAAGAGCAGCCTGTCAGCGTGCGCATCACCGTTGGCCAAGCGCAGCAGAGTAGCCGTCTTTGGTGCGTACCTGCTGATGCTTCTGTACACTTGGCTTGTCAGGCTTGCAAGTACTGCCAGGGATGGCGTGCTGGAGCCTGACCGAGACGCCAGCGCAGCGCCGCCTTGGCCGCTCGACGTTCGCCTGCCAGCCGGAGACATGTCTGTGTTGTTCGTCGTGGTGCAAGATCGCGGACGATCTTAAGCTCCTTTCGGACGTCAAAACGTTCATTCGCCTCGGTGCTTCGACGATCCACCAACCAACTGCCAAACAGCATGCCAACGAGCATCAGCTGGCCGATCATTCTCGGCGCTGGCGTTTTCGAGTGCGGCTTGACTCTCCATCGGTGTCAGACTGATCGGGAGCAGCACTGCCCATCAACGGCTGATTCGGACGCGGCACAGACGCACGCATCGGTCGATTGCCAGATCTGATGGTGCTGCTGCTGCTGTTGCTGTTGTTGTCGCTGCTGCTGGGCGTGTCGTGCGCCTTGTCTGCTGAGCCCGATCCGCTGACTTGGACAGTGGTGACCATGGTATGCATAGTGGTGGTGGTCGTGGTTGTCCTCATGGTGGTGATGTGGCGAGACAGGCTCCTGGTCACGGGCCGTGACGGACTTGCTGGTGCAATCGGATGATCAAAGCCGTACGGAGGATGCGCGGACAGATGGGTATCTGGGAACGGCTTGCGGCGCTGCGGCGACGCGATAGTCATGACAGCGTCGGCGTTCGCAGCGATGCTCGACGGGATGGTGCCATTGGCATTGGCCATGTCTGCATCCGTGTCTGACACACGACCAAGCATGTGCGGTCTTGGCCCATCCGAAAGGGGGCTTAAAAGCAAGTCTCCCTCGGCTGATGCATTGGACATGTCTGGGGCCACAGCGTCTGGCATGGTATCGTCGCGGTCGCCTATGGAGGCTGCAATGGCAAGCGGCATGCGAGTTGATGGAAACGGCGAGTTGACAAGCTGCGGCGTTGCAGATAACAGCGGCAGGGATGGCGATTGTGCTGGTGCCGGCGCAACCGAACTGCTGCTGAATAATCTGCGCTTTGTTGACGAGAGTTGATTGCGCGAGTATTGACGGAGGCGTCGACTTGGCGTCAGACCGCCCGTGAATCTGCCTGGTGTGCGAGAAGCAGATAGGAGCTGCAGTCGGATCTCATGCTCGAGCTGGCTGCCAATGTACCAAATAGAGCCTGAGACGTCGTCGGAATCCAAGCATGTCACCATGAGAAGCTCGAACAGGGCAGTGCACCACGGCGATGAAGCTGCAGCCGGAGCAGTGGCTGGAGCAGACGATGACGACACGCCGTTTTCAGTCAACGAGCAGCGACGGTCCATGGCGCGACTGATCATGGAGCCAAAGTATGTGCCGAGAGACGAAAGGAGGTTGCTCGTTGCCAACACTCCCTGCGAACACTCTTGCAAAAGCTTGCAGCTGAACGAGACGAGAAAGTGCAGCGCGTTTCTCTCCTTGGAGTTCAGAAGCAAAATGGCATCTCTGAGAAGGGCATCGGTTCCGCGGTCGCCATACATGCAACTCGTCAATGGATGCCACGTTGGGACGATGCATGGAGATGCGTTGCGAGTGTACCTTATCAGACGCCGCGTCATCGGCAGGGGAACCCGAATGCATGTGTCCGGACGTGAACTCGCAGTCCCGGTATATTGATTGACGGCCAAGATACCTGCCAATACCGACAGCAGTAAGCCATGCGTCAGCCACAATCGTCGACTCGACGTCCAGATAGCCACTTTAGCAGCCTACTTTGAAAAACGCGCTCCATACTGCTTGAGATCAGCGTCATGGTCAACTGGATGTGCGTGTCCAGCAGAAAGAGGACAGCGTCCAGTGCTGCCTGTCGCGGCGGAGTATGCTGTTGGTGTTGAAGTAGACCTGAATGGAGGAATGCGGCTGACTTGGGCTCCAGTTGAAGCAGAGCAAGGGTAGAAATCAAGCCGTTCTCATTGACGGCGTCCAGCAGTGCTGATGGATTGAATGTGGATGGAGACGCGGATTGGCGCTGAATGGACTTTGCAATCAGAGAAGGCGTAGCGATCGTCTTGACCTCTTGAAGAATAGCACGGCAGCAGTAAAAGACGAATGCAGGAACAGGCAGCTGATTGGCGACATGGATAGTTGTGCTGGTGTCTGTCATCGCAAGGCCATGCCGAGCAGTTGTTTCTGGCAAAGTCATGGTCATGCCGTTGGATGGGTGGAGCCATGGCGACAGATGCGGCGACTTTGCGATTGGCTAAAGGTCGAGCGGATGCAGGCCGTGCCCACAGAGCAATTAGCATGCCAGCACAGAGCACATGATCGAGGCGCGGGGCCATCTGATGCAGCATACATGGTCATCTGCGCTTGATGCCGCGATGTGCTGCCAGTTGGAAGCGTTTCTGCGAAAGGGCGTGGCAAAGTGGGAGAGAGCAGTTGCAGTGGAGCTGGATGCGGAAGACGCCCACTTGCGCTGCGGTGTTGATGTTGTCGATGCCTGGTGGGCCGAGGACAGCGAGAGAGATGCCGATGGCATTCGCTTGTCAATGATTGGATCGTCGGGCAGATCCAGAAAGAGAGCCTTGGCCAGACGCTTTCGAGCCATTGTGCGTGCAACAGCCAGCTCGCTCTCGGTCAGAGAATGGATGCTGCGAGCGCTGTGCAGGTCTGGAGCGAGGTGAAAGGTGCAGGCGAGTCAGTCCATGCCGTGTGCAATCTGATCTGAGCCGGCGTGAATGCGACGACTCTCGGCAACGCATTGGCGGAGAGATGCAGCACGCGCTGGAGGAGGTGGCTCAGCAGTGCATGAACGACGAGCCTGCACAGTCAGGCACAGCACAGTACACCGCAAACGTACCGCTGTCGACCTGCATGGCGACAGACTGGGACGACACCGTGCGGTCAAGGGCGGGTGACACAGCGGCAACAGCCAGGTCGTTGTCGCCGCTGGGATGCCAGACAGACAGGGCCAGTGTGGACGGAGATGGAGCGGCTGGCAAGGACGGAGAGCAGGCGACGGCATGAGTGTCCGAAGCATGCAGCGAGGTCGAGAGCCGGCGGGCACTGCTGCCGGCAGTGTGTGCAAGGACAGCTGCGTTTGGGGTTGCGCCTTCGCGGTCATTGCGGCCACGCTTGCGAGTGTGCGATGGTGTCGACGACGCCGACACGGGATGCGACGGCGACATCATCATCGTTGAGTCTGGCAAACACGGACAGCGACGGTGCGTCACTTCCACCAGATCTCATTCGCTGCTGCGCGTCAGCCTGAGGCAGGTGTGCGGCACACTGCGGCACACTGCGGCCGACCACCATCGGGTGGGCCAGAGACGGATCACAAATGCA
Source organism: Entophlyctis helioformis (assembly GCA_025526915.1). Taxonomy (NCBI): domain Eukaryota; kingdom Fungi; phylum Chytridiomycota; class Chytridiomycetes; order Chytridiales; family Chytriomycetaceae; genus Entophlyctis; species Entophlyctis helioformis. Next base: position 132,128 of record JAHLKH010000048.1, on the reverse strand, counting down.
AGATGAACTGTAAAGGAAAGAGTGACCGAAAGACTAGGTTTCTTTGGCGTTGGGTTGGACCAGACAAGAGAACGAAACAGTACAAAGCGAGATCCTTAACGGTTCGACTGGAAAAAGAAAAGGTGCACGCCGCGTTAGTTTGCTGCCGAGCATGTCCATCGGACGCGTGCACGGCCGATAGCAGCAAAACAAGCAGGCTCACCTTGGCAACACGCTCGAGCTCGTCCTTCTTCTTGATGGCGTAAGAGTTGGACGAACCCTTGGCAGCGTTGATGAGCTCATCGGCAAGGCACTCGGCAATGGTCTTGACGTTGCGGAAAGCAGCCTCACGAGCACCAGTGGTCAGGAGCCAGATGGCCTGGTTGACGCGACGGAGGGGGGAGACGTCGACAGCCTGGCGGCGGACGGTACCCTGGCTACCAATGCGGGTCGAGTCTTCACGGGGGCCAGTGTTGATGACGGCATCAACAAGGACCTGAATGGGGTTCAGGTCGGTGAGGAGGTGGATGATCTCGAAGGCGTGCTTGACAATGCGGGCAGTCAGGAGCTTCTTGCCGTTGTTGCGGCCGTGCATCATGAGCGAGTTGGCAAGACGCTCAACAAGGGGGCACTGTCCAGAAAAGGCACGCCAGTCAGTCTAGAGCACGCACGCCAACACGGGGCAGCTTTCCAGGTTATGGCGAATGCATGGTGCACTGCCGTGTCCGTACCTGAGCCTTGCGGAAGCGCTTAACCTGGTAGCGACCAGCAGTGTGGGGGAGGTAGACGGGGTGGCTCTTGACCATGATGTAGTCCTGGAGCGAGATGTCCTTGACCTCAATGTCCTCGTAGCTGGAGATGCAAACAAGCCACGAACGTCAGCACTTGGTCTTGGCCAACAGCCCCAAGAGCACTCTCTCTGGCACACCGTGCCTACCTCCACTGTGGTTGCATGCCGCCCGATACCAACAGGGACCCGTTCGAGGTTGCACCGTGGAAGCCATGTGTTATGTTAGCCAAACGACAGCTGCTACAGAGTGCTATTGCTGCTGCCGCCAGCGGCCAATGGCAGCAGTTCAACCGGTATCGTTGCAGCTGTCACCAGCCAGCCAGCCAGCAGGAGCCAGTCCAGCACAACACTCCATTGCTCGCAGCAGCCGTCTGCCACACGGTGCGGCACACTGCGTTGTGCAAATGCTGCTTGCAACTGAGCGGCTGGCTGGCTGGCTGCAGCTGGGCTGGTGTTGCGACTGACGAATCGATTCCCGAAATCGCGGGTCCTGCTGCCATGTGCCTCTGACGGAGTGTATGGATGGATGGATGTATGGGCGTCACGGACCTGGTTGAAGAGCTGGACGGCAGTAGCCGAGGTCTCCGCGGATTCTTCCCAACCGTTGGCCATGCTGTTTGGTGTGTTAGTCTCGACGACAGGATGGGATGGGATGGGATGGCCTGAGGGAGGCGGGTGGTCTGAGCAGGTCGGGCAGCCCTTACGTGATGTAAAAACGTGGTGCGAAGTCCAAAGCGTGGATTGCAAAGCCAGAAAATCAAATTCGAATTGCGTCACGTGACCTGGGAAGCTGACTTTGCGACGAACACGACGACGAAGACGACTGGCGTTTCCGCAACGCAGACACGGGTGGCAGGCACCGTAAGCAACGGTGATGGCAGTCGGGCAGTGAGCAGGCTGCATGCTGACCCAGTGCAAAGGATGATTCTAAAGGCTGTGACCAAGAAGCGTGCGCTCTTGGACGACGACGATGACGACGACAATGCGAGTGGTGGCAACGGCAATGCCGGCAGGCCAGGCTTCAAGCCCAGCAGCAGCGTCGACGGCGCCGGCGGAACCACCGCCACCACCAGCAGCAGCAGCAGCAGCAGCAGCGTGAACCCCAGCAAGCTTGCAAGGCTTGCGAGCGTTGCGGCGGACACCCCTGTTCAGAGTACTGTCCAAGACATCCATGGCGCCGATGACGAGGCAGATCCCCTTGACGCATTCATGAGCAATCTGGACGCAGCCGAGCGCGAAGCAGCAGCAGCAGCATCGGCGACAACCACAAAGACACTGGCCATAGTTGCACCGAGGAGCGACTTTGAGGAAGACGACCATATTGAGAGCTACGTCAAGCACATGCGCGCCAAGGGCATCGAAGTTGGGCAGCTGGGCAACGATCACACAGCAGCATCGGCGGACATGGACTCGGACGAGGAGGTATACGCCACGGCGCGTGCCATTGACGCTGCACAGGCTGCCAAGTCGGGCCGTGGCGGCGGCTTCGATGATGGCGACGGCAATGGCTTTGACGATCGCGGCGGCACCGGCTCCAAAAAGGACATGGAGCTGCTGGTGCCTGTCGACCATGCTGCCATGGACTATCCAGACTTTAACCGATGCTTCTATGAGGAGCATGCAGACATTGCCGCACTCAGTGACGACCAAGTCGCCAAGATCCGCCAAGACCTGTCCATGACTGTTTTTGGCCACGATCCGGTACGGCCTTGCATCTCGTTTGCGCATTTTGGCTTTGGCGAGCGGCTCTTGAGCGCCATCATCAAGCAAGGATACACCGAGCCAACAGGTGTCCAGCGGCAGGCTGTTCCTGCCGCATTGAGCGGACGCGATATTATTGGCATTGCCCAGACCGGCAGTGGCAAGACAGCGGCGTTCCTGTGGCCCATGCTTGTGCACATCATGGACCAGCCAGAACTGGAGCGAGGCGACGGCCCCATTGGTCTTGTGCTTGCGCCAACCCGTGAGCTGGCGCATCAAATCTACACAGAGGCCAAAAAGTTTGCAAAGGCGTACCAGGGACTGCGTGTGGGTGTGTTGTATGGAGGCGTGTCCAAGAACGACCAGTTCAAGGAATTGCGAGCAGGCGTTGAGCTGCTGGTGTCAACGCCTGGCCGGCTGATTGACATGATCAAGATGAAAGCCACCAATCTGTCGCGCGTCACGTATCTGGTCCTGGACGAAGCCGATCAGATGCTCAACCTCGGCTTTGAGCCGCAAGTGCGATCGGTCTGCAGCAATGTGCGACCGGATCGCCAAACGCTGTTGTTCAGCGCCACGTTTCGCCGGCACATTGAGCGGCTTGCGCGCGAGTTCTTGACGAATCCGATGCGCATCTGCATTGGAGATGCTGGCCAGTCCAACTCGGACATTGTGCAGATTCCCGTCGTGCTCGAATCGGATGCGTTCAAGTGGGGCTGGCTCACACACCAGCTGCCATCGCTTGCGGCGCAGGGCTCTGTCATTGTATTTGTGTCTCGCAAAGCGGGCGTGGAGGAACTTGCGGGAAATCTCGAGAGCAATGTTGGACCGAGCATAGCCGCAGCTGTTTCCGCAGTAGGTGGGGTGTCGCATACTTTTCCAGGCCACGTTATGGTTGGGGCACTGCACGGCGACATGCTTCAGTCGCAGCGAGACCAAGTGTTGCGCGATTTCAAGGCAGGCAAGACGCGCGTTCTCGTCAGCACGGATGTTGCTGCCCGTGGTCTGGACATCAAGGGCATCAAGACTGTCGTCAACTATGACTGTGAGTTTTGCGTGCTGCGCGTGCTTCAAAGTGGCCTGGCAGCACTTGACTGCCTTGCGATGTTGTCAATGTGCGCAGCCAAACTGGCAAGACTCGTGCTTATATGGGATTGCTGTTGCCATGGTGCTACCGCTGCTCTATATCGTTTTGCGGGCGATGCATGGGATGGTGCGTGTGCGTGCACACACCATGTGCACACATGACGGCTGCTTGGACATCTTTCTGCATAGTGGCCAAGGACATTGACGGACATGTTCACCGGATTGGCCGAACGGGCCGTGCTGGTGAAAAGGGCACGGCATTCACGCTCCTCACCCAGGCCGAAGATCGGTTCGCAGCAGACTTGGTCCAGCATCTCGAGAATGCAGGGCAGACCCCAAGCGAGGCGCTGATGGCGCTCGCCATGCAGAATGGACGGTTTCGCAAGATGCGCCAGCAAACGCGAGGATCTCGAGGGGGCCACGGCGGGTTTAGCGGAGGCCGTGGTCGCGGTCGCGGCGGCTTTGGACGTGGCGGGTTTGACCATGGCGATGGCGGTCGCGGCCGAGGCCGTGGGTTCCCTGCGCGTGGTCGAGGAGACGCTGGCCAGAACACCCGCCGCCGGCACGGCATTGGGTATCGCGAGTGATCCAACCCCCTGGCCAATGACCGTTGGCCAGCTGTCGTCACGTGACTAGTAAACTGCATTCCCACAGCGACCGACGTTGCTTTCGTGTCCGCAAACATGCGTCCGTGCAAAGCCATGGGTCCCGCAAGCCCCGTCCCGGCGCTGCTGAGGCTTGTGCCTGTGCTGTTTGTGGCGCTTCTCGCCTCTCCTGCCGCCATCTACGCCGCTGCCTCGTCGGCCGCCAGCGCTTCTTCTGCTGGCGCTTCTGCTGGCGCTGGTGCAGCCGCCTCTGCACACCTGGAGGCCGCCCGCGTTCTCATGGGTGCGGGCAAGTTCTACGAGGCGCTCGACAAGTTCGAGGCGGCCATTGGTACGTGCACGCCGAGCGTCTCGCAGGACGTCTCTGTGTCTGCCGCTCGCTTGCAGTGCAGCTTGCCTCTGTTGCACCATGCTGCAAGCGCCGCCCTTTGCTGCACCTGAACCTTCACCTGAATTCCATGCCGTTCTCAGCACTCACGCCACATTGCTTGACGCCTCCTCGACGTTATGCCATGCTGCCGTGGTGCCATGCTGTCTGCGACTCGGCAGGTGCGGATCCCTCCAGCCACATGGCCTACTTTAAGCGTGCGGCTGCATACCTTACCTTGGGCCGCTACCCGCAGGCGCTTTCGGACTTTTCAAAGGTTCTTGAGCTCAAGCCAGGCCACATGCAGGTACTCGCGGCTTTCATGGCGATCGTAGAGCACCCCTTGTGATGGACTTTGGGTCGCTCCCCGATCCCCAAACTAACGCGGTTTGCATTGGCTCGCAAGGCTCGGATGCAGAAAGCCAAGATCCTCCTTCTGGATGGCTCCATTGATGCTGCAGTTGCCGAGGCTCGCATGCTCCCCAGCAACAACGCCGAAACGGACTCGGCCAAGCTGGTACGGATCAGCTCACTCTCCAGATAAGCAGTCACGCTTGTTTCTGGCGAATCACTGATCCGTGTCTTGCTGTGCGCAGGTGGCAGACATCACACAGGCCAGCTCGCTGTTCTCCGAGTCGACGCGTATGCTGAACGCCAAAAACTGCCAAGGCGCCATCGAGCCTCTCAACGGCCTGATTGGCCTGTCTCCGCTCAGCTTCGACCTGCGTGTGGCGCGAGGCGACTGTTTCCTTGAGCTTGGCGACAAGGAAATGGCCATCAATGACTACAAGCGCTGCGTCAAGATCAAGCCCGACCGCACCACGCTGTATATCAAGCTTGCCAGCCTGCACCTGTCTCTTGGCGAAACAGCAGAGTCTTTGACGAATGCCAAGGAGTGTCTGCGTCTGGATCCGGACCAAAAGGAATGCAAGCGTCATTTCAGACGCCTCAAAAAGCTCGAAAAGGGGCTGAGTCGTCTGGATGCCAACGCTGAAAAGAACAAGTGGCGCGATGTGATTGCACAGCTTTTTGGAGAGGACGAGCTCAATGCCGAGATTGATGCGATTGGCGCGCAGCAGCTCAAGATCAAAGCATACACTCACGCATGCAAGGCTTACTCTGGCGTACGCCGTCTTTGCATGCTTGCATATGCTGTGTGTGGCGAAATGCTTACTTGCTCCTGCGGCCGATTGCCGACTCTGCTTCTGGTTCCAACAGCTTCGCAAGGATGTCGAGGCGATTACGTGGTGCAGCAAGGTGCTTGAACTGGACCGTGACAATGTGGATGCCCTGGTGGCTCGCGGAGAGGCATACACCAACAAGGAGGACTTTCACGAAGCCATTGGTGATTTCCAGCGAGCCTATGAGCTCAACCGAAACGATCCAAGAGTAAGGCTAGCTGCATCGCGGTGTGCCCTTTTTCATGCATCGCGTCAAGTTCTTGCTGATCCGGCGTGCTTTATTAGATTGTGGAGGGATACAACAAGGCCCAGAAGCTGCTGAAGCGTGCCGGGATCCGTGACTACTACAAGATTCTTGCAGTGCGTCGAGACGCATCGCAGCGCGAGATCAAAAAGGCGTTCCGCAAGCTGGCGCAGGAGTGGCACCCAGACAAGTACTCTGGCGACCTCACTCCCGAGCAGGTCCAGAAGAAGATGAGCGAGATCAACCAGGCGTACGAGGTGCTGAGCAACGAAGGTTGGTGCCTCTTGGATGTCTCCCTTTTTGTGTGGAATGGGCACGGTTTGGCTGACTGCCGTTGTGCTGCAGAGCTGCGTGCAAGATATGATAACGGCGACGACCCAAACGTAAGGCTGAACTTGGCCATTTGTAGATGCATGTTGCAGCTGCGTGCTGTGGCTGAGTCTTTGGCGTTTATTTGCATGGCTTGTAGGATCCACACCAGGGCAGAGAAGGGGGCAATCCATTCGGCGGCGCTCAGTTCTTCCAGGGCGGTGGTGGCGGCTTCCCAGGAGGCGGCTTCCAGTTTGGCGGTGGCGGTGGTGGGTTTACGTTCCGCTTCCAATGAACCACAAAAATGGCAAGATCAGTAGTAGTAGATGCCGTACGCGACTGCGACACAGAAGAGTGAGTCCTGTTGCAGGGATCTAAGTCAGCGGTAGGCAGCCAGCCAGCACGAACGGCAGGCAGCAGTGCCAACTTGCATTCATAAAGGCATCCTGGGCAATGTTGTCTGTGTCTGCGTCCCAGAAACAGCGCGCACCAATCCTTGTTGGCATTGAACGTGTCAGCGACACTGCGTCGGCATGCTTCTTGAGGGTTGAACGGCAGCGTGCTTACCGGACCCCCTCGCCGCGCATCTCGCCCATGGAGACATGCACAACATACTTGTACCGCGGCAAGTCGAGCTCTGGCAGATGCGGATGAGCATGCCAGCGGTCAGTTGCGACGTCACGCCGTGGCATGCAGCAATAGCCAAGGGTAGACAGGCACCTTTGAGTTTGTTCTTTATCTCATCAGCAATCTCCCGTGTCCACTGCGAGCAAGTGTCTGGGTGGTATGTTGCGCCAGTCAGACGGTCGGCCAGGATCTGGTGGATGGTTTTGCTGACAACAGCAGGGCGGAACCTGTTTGATGATGCAACGCCAGACAAACACTCAGCAGCTGCATTGTGCTGCTGGCAGCCACACAACACTACATGCATACTTTTGCTTAAAGTTGGGTCGAATAAGGTAGCCTGCCTGGTCCTCTGACATGCTGACTGTTGTGAATGTCTGGCAGCACGATGTTGGCTTTGTGGCGAAGCGTGTCAACAACGATTCGCGTTGGTTGTTCACGGCAACACGATCTGGTGGCAGGGGTTGAGACCAGACGTGGATGCGATTTATTGGCACGAAGCCGAGGATCGGCAAAGGGTGGCCAGATCGACTAGCCGCTGGACCACGGTCTGGATCGCGAGGGTGTTGTGCTGGACGGTCGATGGTAAGTGGGCGGTGCAGGAGAGTACCGTCTGCGCTGGGGCTCTTGGAGAAGGCAGTGACCTGGAATTCTGTGCGTGAATGTGTGCAGTTGTCGCCAAAGTGGTCCTATGGTGTGGTCCTCACAGTTAGACGGGCATGTATGCGGTGCGGACTGATCGAGGATGTACCTTTCCAGCACACAGATAGCAGTAAACATCCATCGCATGCCGGCCTGACGAAGACGTCTGGAGAGAATGCAAGGTAAGTCAAAAGTGTGCATGCAAACATGCTGGAATGATGGCGAGCCCTTGCCCTTGAAGACCGAGACAATCGGTACTGGCGCCAGACCCGTCCGCACTCCTGCAATGCAGTTCGCTCAATGTCAGCCGATATCCCAGCAGCATGCATGGACACACGCAGCATACCATTGTTGAATGGCCCTGAGAATCGCAGTGAACACAATACTTGCGCACTGATCGATCGGGACAGTTCTGCAAAAGGAGATGGCATAGAGCCGATTGGGCATGAGCGTCATTCAAGGGCATTCATGGATGTGCCACTAGACATACGGTGCGCTGGTGGCCACGATTGAAGCATGCATAGCAGATCTCGGCGAGCGGACACCGAAGTGGATCGTGGTCTTGGCGACACAGGTGGCAGCGTGTTTCCTGAATGGCGTCCATGCAACAAGGCTGCTGAGTCTATGCGCCGCTCATGCCAGCTGTCCCCGAGTCGCATGGCATTGTCCAAACCTTTTCCTTGCATTGACGGAAGATGTGGCCCTCTTGCCGACAGAAGCGGCACACGATGCTCGACTTGCCCTCCATGAAATAGCGAGAGGCTCCTCCACCGCCCTGTGCAAGCAGTGTCTGCAATCAGCGCCTGCTGATCCATGCTCTGTATGGCCCTGCAGGTTGCTCACCCTATGCAAGCCTGGCTCCATCTCTGCGACTCCAGCCGGCTGTTGGCCTGCCAGACGTATGCCTGCAGCGTGAGTAAGCTCGTATGGCCGTACTCACATGCGGCCTTGCTTGCCTGCAGCCTTATGGTCGCTGTCCGAAGCATCAGGCAGCTCTATCCGCTCTGCAAGTGCTCTGCCATTCATGCTTTGTTGTCATGGCACGACCCTTGGGAGTCAGCAGCCTGCATGGACAACAGGCACATATGCACATCAGCGAGCGCAGCCTCGCAGACCTTGATTGTTGTATGATGCGTTGGGCAAGCCGAGGATCGACAAATCGATGCGGGAAGTGGCCGGATGGCAGACGGATCACGTGAGAGTGCACGTGACTAGATGGCCGCAAGATACTCAACCGTGGCTCGGCCACTGAACGTCGCGCATCTCATGGAGCCACCTGGACCATCAGAGAGTGTCGGCAGTGTCCTCATGCTCGTCTTGTTGCAAGGCGTGCTCACTTCTGGCTCCTGAAGCGGGCCAATCAGCGCGATCCCACCAGGACTGGCCAATCTGAAGCTTGACCAATCAACGCATTTTCACCACAATGGTCGAAACTGGTGTTCTCAAGGAGGGGTTGCGGCTCGCTGCCGGCTACGTGCGCCGCTCGCTGTCGTTTCTGCGAGAGGAGACAGTGACTGGTGAGCACCACACAGCCCCGCTGGCCTGTGTTCCAAGACGCAGCCATGCTCGGCTCTGCGCAGCGGCATACCGCACCACACCGCACCGCACTCACCGCAGTCTGCCCTGAACAACGGCCCTTGAACAGCCCTCAAGTTTGATCACACCTGGAAACTCGAGAAGCCACTGTTCGATTTCAAGGAGCTCCAGTCGCTTGAGCAATGGATCGTTGGATGCGATGCCGACATTGGCGGTCTCTCTGAAGCATACTGGGGCCAGACTCCACAAAAGACAGGTAGGGGGGCTCGCACCTTTCATGGATAGCCGGCAGATCTGGCGGCAATGGATCGGGGCTTGGCACGCATCAGCATATGGTACTGACAGCCAGCCGTGATGTAACAGCCCTGTTTTGGGGCACTCTGTCTACCGAAGTGCCGCCCAATGCCAACTTTGAGCGCAGTGGATACGCAGGAATCCGGTCCAAAGAGAAACCTTTTACGCTCTTCCACCACCCGAGAATCGACACGTCCATGTACCGGTACCTGGCTGTGCGTGCCAAGGGCGACAGCAGCCAGTGGTACGTCAACCTGCGCACAGATTCCATCTACCCGTCGTACGTGTGGCAGCACCGATTGCACTTTCAGAGGCCTGGAGAATGGGAGACTGTCATGGTAAATGGACTCGCTGTTGTAATGGCAGCTGTGTCGACAAAGCATGCTGAATGACGCTGAACATCGCCCCCTCCGTTGGCAGATACCCCTGCGCGACTTTGTGCTCACAAGCCACGGATATGTGCAGCAGCGGCAAATGGCCATGGACCGCACAAGGATCAAGACCGTTGGATTCTCGATCATGCGGCAGCCGGGCGACTTTTCGCTTGAGCTTGACTGGATCAAGGCGATGAACACACCCCAAACTATCGGCGACCTGGATCTCGTGCCTCACAAGCAGGCACTAGACCAGGCACAGACAAAGACAACGCCGGCAGTCGCAGAAAGCCCATCGTCGGCCCAGCCAGAAAAGAGCGCTCAGTAAATGGCAATAATGTGCATGCTTTCTATATTTATCCAGAGATGCGCTTGTCGCAAGGCCGTCCATGCACGCCATCAAATGCACCAGTCGGCTTTCAAGCGCTGCGCGTTGTCCGACCAGGAACGCCAACCGTGTTCGTTTGGTGATTGAGCCCGAGGTGGTGCCCACTTGCTGCATGCTTGGCAGTGTCGGCGGTGGCAGCTGGTTGTCAGGTCTTGTTGGTGCAGTGGCAGCTGTGTAGGCCAAGTGTGCTGCGTACTCGGTGTGGCAGTGGGCGAGCACACTCTGCACGAGCTTCCTCGTGCGCCGCCCTCTCCAAACCCTCTGAATGTCAACGGCAGCCTTGTCGAGGTCGTTCATTGTTGTCACACAATCGAGCAAACCTTGGAGGCCTTCTTGCTCGACTGGGCCACAGACGGCCATGTCGCCAGAACAAACTCCTCCAGCTTTGCATAGGCCAGATCCTGGTCGTCGTTGACAATGACCGTGTCGTATGTGCCTGGCTGCGCCGCATAGTCGAGCGCCTCTTGGGCGGTCTGCAAGCGGCGGGCCAGGCTCTCTTCGGTCTCTGTGCCGCGACTGCGCAGCCGCTTTTCGAGCTCTTCGACCGACGGTGGCTGCACGAAGCTGACAGCAGCCCAATGTCAGAAAGCAGCAAGGCATCACCGGGCCGAGGCCACTCACACAAACTTGGCCCCAAGATTCATGGTCTTGATGCTCTGGACACCACGGATCTCAAGATCCAGCACGCAGACCTTGCCAGACTGCTTGACCGAGTCGATGGCCGCGATGCTTGTTCCGTATCGGTTGCCTGAGGACACGAGCAGGGTCAGAGCTGCCGCAGCCAGTCAACCGGAGGATTCCTGGCGTGACTTGCCCGAAAACTCTGCATGCTCTATAAACTTGTTGTCGGCCACCATGGCCTCGAACTCGTCGCGAGTGATGTAGTGGTACGACTTGCCAGGCGTCTCTCCCGGACGGGGCTGGCGTGTCGTGTCTGTTGCCGGCCGGTCAGTCAGGCGCTTGGCGGTTGCATAGCACCAAACAGCGAGCAAGCCAACGCAGCTCACGAGAAACGCTGAACCCAAAGGCGTTGGGATACTTGGCAAACAGCTTCTCCAGGAGAGTGCTCTTGCCCGACCCTGACGGGCCCGAAATGACCATCGGCGCGGCCATCTGCACTTTGTCGAGTCAGCCATTTCACGCACGATGCCACTCACACACCAGATCGCACATGTCACGTGACCAGATGCGACATTCCACAAACGAACAAAAAAAGTTGCCTGTTCGCACGTTTGCACACACATCCACACCAATGGGCACCGCAAAGAAGGAGCGCAACAGCGCAAAGGCTGCGCCGTCGACCAACTCCCACTCGCTCTCCAACGTCACCAAGGTCAAGGGCGTCAACTTCTACCGCGATGTCAAGAAGGTGCGCCATCTCAACATGCTCAAGGGCGGCAAGCCCACCCGCAACTCGGACGGCAAGATCATCAAGGCCGCCGTGTTCCAGTCCCGGCTGGCTCCAGGCACACAGGCACGTGTCCTTCCTGACCGCCGTTGGTTCGGTAAGCATTGCGCTGCTGTCTGTCTGCGCTCGTCTGTCTGTTTGCCAGTCCATCCGTCTGTCCGTTCTGTCGCTCGACTCTCGAATGCCGCTCTCTCTGCCTGCCGGCTCGGCCCAGCACTGTGCTGACCGCCTCGCCTCGCCGCCATCCACACCATGCCAAAAAAAAAAAAATGTGCACAGAAAACACTCGTGTTGTCGGGCAGAAGGAGCTCGGTGCGTTCCGCGAAGCCTTGGACGCCAAGCTCAACGATCCCTACAGCTTTGTGCTTCGTACCAAGCAGCTGCCTCTGGGTCTTGTCTCTGAATACCAAAAGGTGTGCCTGCCTCGTCTTGTGTCTGTCAACTGCGTGGAATTGGACTCTGCATTGCCAAGCCTCGTTGTCTAACCCCCCCGGTGTTCCCCTGTCTCTCGCGCAGCAATCCCGCATGCACTTGCTCGACACTGAAAAGTTTGGCGATACCTTTGGCCCCAAGGCCCAGCGCAAGCGCCCCAAGATGAACGCCTCCTCCATGGAGGATCTCGTTGCTCGTGCCGACGGCCTCATTGACAACTACGATGTCGACAAGGACGAGGTGCTCAAGGTCAACGAGGACGGCACCATTCCCGAGATGCGCAACCCCGTGTTCAAAAAGGGACAGTCCAAGCGCATTTGGGGCGAGCTTTACAAGGTCATTGACAGCTCAGACATTGTCATGCACGTCCTCGACGCCCGTGACCCGATCGGAACGAGATGCATCAATGTCGAGCGCCACCTCAAGAAAGAAGCCCGCCACAAGCAGATGATCTTTGTTCTCAACAAGTGCGATCTCGTGCCCAGCTGGGTTGCTGTAAGTCTGCAACCGTTGGCTCCATCACATTGCACCTTGCACCTTGCACCTTGTGTACCACTGCGTAGTCAGGATGTTTCCCTGGCCTTGACTGGCTTTGCCAGTCTCCGCCGCTCCGTGGGACTCGTCAGTTACAGCATTGGAAGAGCAGCCGTCTTGGTCGCCCGGTCTCGTTCTGAGACTTTGACCTGGCACGGACGTTCACGAGAGTTAAGCGAGATCACACCGTCCTTGTGGCTGTGCCACCATCTCCCTTTTAGTCAGTTGAACACACATTCCCTCCTCCTCCTCCTCCTCTCATTCTCTGCCAAACCAGGCATCGTGTTCCCTCCTGCTGGTCGCTGACTCGATTTCGCTTTTGCTCCCTCCATCTGCCAATGTTTGCATCTGTAGGAAAAGTGGAAGCGCACCCTTGAGGCAGAGTACCCGACCGTCGCATTCCACGCAAACATCAACAACTCGTTTGGCAAGTCGGCGCTGATCAACCTTCTTCGCCAGTTTAGCAAGTTGCACGCAGACAAGAAGCAAATCTCGGTCGGCCTGGTCGGCTACCCCAACACTGGAAAAAGTTCCATCATCAACACTCTCAAGAGTAAAAAGGTTTGCAACGTCGCACCTATTCCTGGCGAAACCAAGGTACGTTTGTTGTGCACGGCCCTCTCTGCCACTCCGTTGCTGCCATTGTCTTGTTGCGCATCTCACATGTCTCTTTATTCCTCTTGCACAGGTGTGGCAGTACATTACGCTCATGAAACGGATATACCTGATCGACTGTCCTGGTGTGGTTTATGGCTCGTCCGAGGACACAGAAACCGACATCGTCCTCAAGGGTGTTGTCCGTGTCGAGAACATTCAACAGCCCGAGGAGCACGTCACCGCCATCCTCGAACGATGCCGCCCCGTTTATTTGTCGCGGACATATGGCATCAAGACATGGACCGATCACTTGGACTTTTTGTCGCAACTTGCACTCAAGTCTGGTAGATTGCTCAAGGTACGAGGAACGCGTGCTGCTTCATGAACATGCATGTGTTGCTATAGTGCCAATGGCTCACACTTCTTTCTCCCAAACACAATATCATGCCTACAGGGTGGTGATGCGGACGTTTCGTCAGTTGCCAAGATGGTACTCAACGACTGGATTCGTGGCAAGATTCCGTTCTACACGCTTCCAAAGGAGAAGGCGGGCACACCAGCCGACGGCGAAGCGCCTGCGGTGAACACAGTGGCGCGTGTAGAGCAGCAGATCAAAAACCTGCGTGTCATTGCAGACTTTTTGCCCAACGAGATGGAGCTTGCTGGCGTAACCAAGGAGCAACTCGAGGCAGAGAAGCGGGCTGCAGAAGCTGCCTTTGGCCTTGGCGACGATAACGAGGTGGACGACGAGGATCACGAGGAGGAGGACGCTGATGATGGAGAGGACGACGATACTGCTTCTGTTCCTGCCAGTGCAAGCAACTGGCGCGATGATTCGGACGAGGACGACGAGGACGAGGAGGAGCATGTCCAGGAGAGTAGCGCGTCTTCATCTGAGGCTGAGGCGTCTCCGCCTCGTACCACCGCCAAGCGTGCCGCTGAGCCAGACTCGGATGAGGAAGCAGCAAGCGTATCAAGGAGCCGCGCATGAAGACGAACAAGAAGAAGGTTGGTGTCCACTACTATGAGACTGCCAACGTCAAGAACCGTAATCGTGATCGCAAGACGCCCAAGGTTGCAAAGGATACAAAGTCGCAGCACGGACGGAAAAAGCAAAGCGGTGGCAGTGGCTCGTCCAAGTGGACCGTTGAATGAACGATAATGTATGATTCTTTAGTTTTGCTATGGCTTGCCATAAACATTGGAGTGTGGCATCTGCTCTATGGGCACCGGTCGCTCTACTTGACGCACTCGTCAGACAGCGACGATACAGCCAGCCAGAGTACTTGGACACAAGCATCATCATCCAGGATCGTGCCGAGATCTCCGCTTTCAGTCACATGTGCTCATGGACCAGATCATGCTGCGTCCAGTCGCGTTCAAGTCGCGGGCCAGTCATTTTCGTAAGTATGGCCACCAAACCGGTCATGTTGGTCAAGAAACCGTATTGCAAACGCAATGCAATGCCTGAAAAGCCACAACATAGATTGACGCGCGATGGCAGACTTCATTCGAACCTCAGCCCTCAACCTAACAGTGTATGCTGACACTATCAACCAAAACACACCAGTCAAGCATAATCGTCATCCGAATATCCATAGTCCACCTCATACAAATCATCGTCGTCACGAGGTGGAGACCCAATCACCGCATTGCCACCAGCAGAAGCGTTGCCAAGCTCAGCAGCAGCAATGGCTGCAAGCTGATCGATTCCTGAGAGTGAATCGCTGCTCGACCCAGATTCCGTCGCCTGTGGTTCAAGGGGCGCGACTGGCTGGCCGGCGTCTTTCGGCGCTCTTTTTCGCGAGAAAGCCTTCGCAAGCTTGCGGGCCGTGCCAACAACGGGCGAAACCGAGCAGGACGGCGAGCCTTCGCTAACATGGCCAGGTTGGTGTTGGACAGGAATAGCGGCAGGGTTGTCGTCCAATGGCTCGGTCAAGGCCAATCATCAATCGGCTATGGCTGGTGGCGGGCTCTGGCGGTGGGTTGGCAAATACCTGGTGTGGCGCCGGTTCCGGGCCTCGCATCCTGGTGCTTCTTGGCTGATGGCCGCGACTGCCCTTTTTCGCGAGACAGCCTTGGCAAGCTTGCGGGGCGTGTTTGCGTCTTGCAAAGCGTTGGTCTGTGTGCTTGACGCGGGTCTTCTGTCGGAGTCATCGTCCAACTCCGCTTGCACATATTTGCCACCCTCGAGTTTCGCTCGCTTCCTTGGTTTTAAGTCGGTCTGTGCAGGAGACATTGGTTGCCAAACGAATTGGTTGGCTGGCAGAAGGACACGCGCTGGTCCGATGTTGGTGAGCAGCATATCGGTATAAAGCTGGCAGTTCGTCTTCGCGTCCTTGCAAAGCACGGCCTTGCAGGCATTCGGATCAATATTGATGATCTCTTCCGTCTTGTTCTGGTTCTCCTTGGCCGCGGTGCGCTCCACCTTCACATCCTTGCAAAGCACGGCCTTGCAGGCATTCGGATCAATATTGATGATCTCTTCCGTCTTGTTCTGGTTCTCCTTAGCCGCGGTGCGCTCCACCTTCAAGTCCTTGCAAAGCACAGCCTTGAAGGCATTCGCATCCACAGAGACGATCTCTTTGGTCTTGTCCCGGTGCTTCTCAACCAAGGTGTGCTCCTCATATGCACAAACAATCTCAAAGGTCGACACAAGGGGATCAGCATGTGGAAGCAAGCCGCGGACCGGCTCACGGCACTTGATACCGCCAAGCCATTTCGATTCCTTGTGCTTGACGGCCTTGATCGGGCAGCTGGGAATCGTGCGGCTGGGGATGGGGTGGCGGGGTGAATTGGTCTTGTGAACAGAAGCGACGAACGGACAGCAAGTGCGGCGGGATGAGAGCAGTGCAATGTCAGTGATGCGTCGAATGGGCACGGGTTGTCAAGTGGAATGATGCATCAACGGCTCGCAATCAGAAACACTCACGGATGCGGGCATGTTTGCTGTTGGGGGCGGAGCCTCTGTCTGCTCCTGCTCCTGCTGTCTCTCTTGCTCCTGCTGTCTTTTTTGCTGCACTCGACGAGCCTCCTCGTGTGCGTCCTGATTGCGCGGAGTTGTGGCGGAGTTGGGGCGGAGGTTTGTCGCGTCAGCCACATATGGTTGCTGGCGGCACAGCAGCATCCGACAGCGGATTCAAGAGGGCTGTGCTGGCTGGCTGACTTCTTGGCGGAGGGGCCATGGGGGGCAGGACGGTGCAACAACAGCAGGCAGTTCATGCAATGCAAGCCGGAGAAGAGCATGAAGGGCAAGAGCAACGCACCTGCATAAGGGAGGAGACGAGGGCATGGTCGACGACAACAAAGGCAACAATAAACGAGGCAGAGACCACGGCGGTGACCAGTGAGGCCAAAGGTTCGCGCTGTAGTTGGCTGATATACGGCTCGTTCGGGTAGAGGACGGCCACGAGGAACGCTATCTGGGAACCGAACAGCCCAACGACGACTGTGTCAACGTAGAACATTGGGTGTCGCCGTTAGGATGATGTTCGATGGACAGGTGTTGCTTTGTGGCTTCTCGGTTGGCTGTATCTTGCAGTGAGCGGGGTTGGCAAGCAGAGAGTCGGATGTGAATGCGTTGGGGTTGTCAGTCTGTTGGGTTCATGCACGGTGAGTACAGCTGCAGGGGGTACAATGCTGGAGATATAGGAGCAGAAGCAGGCGTGGCGATGTGTTGCGTCCAACCTCGTCAAACAAGCTTTTGGGTTGCGCGACAAGAGCGGGACACACCGCGATTGTTTGTGGTGCTGGCAGCGATAATGAGAGCGGGAGCGGAAACGAGAATGACGTAAACCTCCGCCTTCTGTTGCTCGCTTCGTTCCGCTTCCGACTGTGAGACAGCAGGCGCTGCTGCCTGCACCACTGCCGTTGCTGGACTCGCATCACAAAGTGTCTGCATATCACGAGTGCTCCAATACGTATCTATTCATTGCCTGTTGCAGACATTGTCTCTTGACGGATCTTCCTCCTCTCGTCTGTGCCGCAGTCAATAAGCAATTCCCTGTGCCTTCGAGCAGGAATACTGACCATGCTCGTCTGTCTCTCACTCTCTCTTTGTCCCGGTCTCACTGTCTTGCTGTCTCTCGGTCAAGCTGTCTCACTGTCTCTTTAATGTCTCTCGGTCTCCCGGCCTCAGCTTTCCCAAAAATCTGAAAGAAACATGGCTCGAGAGAAAGGTAACAGGTGGTTGGAGATGCTTTCAAGACAGTACGACTTGACAACACAGTTACCATGGCCAAACAGCATTGCATACACAGCCCCACCATCCATTAACATTCTCGTCGTATTTGAGGACATTGCTCAAGGTTGGATGGATGCTTCATCTGGCTTGTCAAATGAGACAACAACTGTCCTGACACGCTCTGGTGACAGTCGTCCAAATACGAGCTTGCCATGTTCTGCATCGTTTGTGTCGACGTGGCAAGGATAGCATTCGAAGCAGACCTACTTGCAGCATCAGAGAGCAACGCATCAACCAGCCAGTTCCAAGTCATGTCTGTGCTGTCAATTGTGTTCATGAGCATCTACGTGGTCGACATTGTGGCACGCATCTATTGCGACAGATACAGGTTCTGGCGCAACGTCTACAACATGGTCGATCTAACGTGCGTCATCATCTACCTGGTCCACTGGGTTGTGACATTGACCCTTCCGACATACGTCAATGATACAGCCCTGCGTCTGCTGAGAGGTTAGCCCAGGCATGATGTGGCAGCTGTATAAGGCCAAGTGTTCATCGAATCTAACGGTTGATGTATGCTGTAATTGGCAGCATTGCGAATCATTCGAATTTTCCGAATCATTCCCTTTATTCGCGGCCTCCAGGTTGTCGTTGACGCGCTCCTCGGAACTCTCAGAACCAACGTCGTCGACATTATGATCCTTTTAAGCCTCTTCATCTTCGTAGCTGGCATCATAGGGCATTTCCTGTTTGGGACGTCGTCGTACGAAGGCTACTCAAAGCACAACTGGGAGCTCCCCGAGGCATTTCTCACATTGTGGATCTACGTCTGTGCCGATGGATGGACAACATATCAAGACAACCTTGTGCGAGACGGTTATGTCGCCTCGGAGTTGGTCACCATTGCATACATTTTCGTAGGCAACTTTATCATTGCAAACTTGTTCATTGGAGTCATTTGCCAGGTGCGTGCGTTCCAAGTCAATTGTGGAATCATATCAGGTTTGCGCTAACCATTCATACTCTGTTAAACAGAATGTTGACGAAGCGGCAAGAGCCGAACGACAACGGCAAGCTCAGCAACGACGAGAAGCCAAGATAGCCAAGCGAGAGCTGTTTCTGCGAAAACAGCGTCGTGACATGTTCCAACTTGTGGCACAGGTAATGGAATGAGAGAGTGTTGCACGAAAGAATACTAACACTTTCCATAAACAGAAAACGAAGCGCGACTCTGACTTTCAAGACATCGTCAAGGATATGGTCGGAGCTCTTCGCCATGACGAAATCATCCCAACTCGCCATTTGTCCTTGAACCTCACATGGCTTGAGACGTTCGTTGTCACGCTGCACTATCATGAAAACACAATGTTCCGTTGTCAGCAAAGCCATTTTGCTATGGCGCACGCACTTGCGGAGTATGGTAAGAAGCGAATTGTCGGCAGTTTCATTGAATGTGTGCTAATCGGGAATGCTGTTGAAGTGGATAAGCGGCTACTTTCCAAGCAAGAGCTTTGAGCGCAGGGAGCAATATCATAGCGTCTCGCCAGCAGCCATGAAAGGAGTGTCAATGCTTTTGATCATCGCTTCACCACAGAGAACGCACTCTTGGGAAACAAGATCATCGAGTTCATCCTGTGCACAATAAAGTCAGCAGGTTGCACGATTAACGTGTTCAGCAACCTCGGTCATTCTCACCTTGAGTCGCAATTTTGCCGCAGGAAGAAGAGTTGACAACTGGTCCTTGGAGTCCTTTTCCAGCTCCGAACGAAGCATCAGAACTTTCTTTCCACGAATCGAATCACGAACAATCTGATGGCAGCCATCAGTACCACACAGACAAACAGATGCGGTATCATGACCACTCACCGAGTCCATAAGACAGTCGGCATGGAATGTGTGGTGGCACGGGAATGCATAGAACTGCCGAGTCAAGAGCGGTCGATCGCAATGGTGGCACTTTTCGGCCACTGGTACGATGATGTATCTAGCGTTTGCAAGAAGTTAGTTAAGGCGTGACAACATTCGACGTGCCCAACGTTTTACTGATCACCTGTTCTTCAGCTCTCGGATATCAAGACGGATGCTCTCAGAGGCCTTGGTGGTTTCGTCCAGATCAGACTTGAGCAGATGAATGTACTCGTTGTAGTCTTCGAGCGCGCTGCACAGCTCATCCTTGAAGTCGTCAATAAAGACAAAGTCGGGAAAGAACGGCAGAATCTCTTCGATCTTGAGGTTCCCAACTTTGAGATAGTCCAGGGCACTGCCAGAGAGCAGAGTTCACTCAGCTACAATTTGTCATTACAGGACTGGCGGGATGCTGTACCTCTTGACATCACTGGCGTTGCGGATAACGTGCTGAGCAATCCGAAGCCAAAGCCTCTTGCGCGTGTCTTCATGGTCGTCTGGTTTCTCGGCGATGATTCTAGCCAGCTCAAGATCGTTCCGCTTTTTCAGACGACTGTTGCATGAGTTGCGTTGCTTGGTGTGTGCTTTCAATAGCGGAGGGTAGGAGACTTACATCCAGCGCTAGATGAATGGCCTCGTCGTACAGGCCCATGAGCGCATACAGCTGCACGCTGCTTTGAACCAAGCGGCGTTCAATACAGACCCTGACTGCGTAGGGCAGATCAAATGCTGGCGATTCACGCTATCGACAGCAAGCAAGAAGTTGAGCTTGAGTGTAGCGGCAGCTGGATCGCGTTGAAAAGGCTACTGATAACATACCTGGGTGTTGAGGAATGCGAGCACTGGTGCTTCGTCGTTATGGGTAGATTGAGACGCATACAAACGGAAAAGGTAGTTGTGCACAACTCGATCACGGTTTCCTGACGCAACCAAATGCTCAAGGTAGTTGACCAGACTCGCCTGCAAGATTGGAGACTGTCAGCCTGTTGCGAGTTAGTAACACGTTCGCCAAGCTCACTCACGTGCGGCATTCCTGTGGAAACATCATTGTGCACATTCAAGATTGACGGCATGAGGAATCGCGGGTTGAGACTTGGAACCTTGATCCAAAGTCCAATGACTTCGCGCGGAATGTGCTGAATCAACGTTGCGGAATGCTTGTAGTAAAAATCGACCGAGTCCTTTAACATGATGCGTTTGCCATGCATCAGATCAAGGTGTTGTTCGGATTCAGCACAACATGCGTACGTCGGCTAACCTGGCGGCTGACGATATCAAGCGCCTTGTGCCATTCGCGACGCTCAGTGTAAAACGTGACGAGTTTCTCCCAGTCGCCGATAAGCTCTGCAAAATACACGACTTCTGCAGAACGTCCATGCGAGCCCAGTAGACTGTACACTGTTGGATGGTGAAGTCGATCCTGAGATAGCAGCGGCTCATAGTAAGTACTGCTTTGATGTACCATCGAACGAACAGCACAAGCCGTCTCACCTTGTAGTCTTTCAGAAGCGTGCGCAGCTCCGAGGTGAGGACCGTATACTGCTGTTTGGCATCACGCAACTTGGCGTCAGAGACAGCGTCGCCTCCATTCATCTGCGCTTGGTTTCGCAGCGCATCGTGCTGTTGTTCGGCTGCGCACAGCTTGCTCGCAAGCAGCTCCATGAGCCAAGTCCCAATCAGAGTCGTCTGTGTGAGATCCTGCTTCTTGAAGCTCGAGAGTTTCTTTCGTAGGTAGACTGTCAATGCAGCTTCGTCGCTGAGACCAATGAAGCGCAGGCAAATCTCCTCAAACGAAACGTCTGTCAACGCGTACAACTCTGCAGCACGAGCGAACTGCTTTTGTGCAAAACAGGCGTCTGCCTGCTTCTCAAAGATAAGCTTGCGTTGCACATCCGTCTGCCCGGACAACAGTAATGGGTGAGCCATCAAGTTGCAGTCTGGCCACGTGGACATCCAGCACCAAAAGTACATGCATGCTTACTTTGGCATATGCAGTGGCTTGATCGAATTGCCTCTTGTCCAGATAAACTTTCCAAATGTCGCGATCCTCATCCGTAATAATCACTTCGTAGAGGTTCATGTTTGTGTATGCCCAGTACGTCTTGCGGATCGGATCTGCTGCCATACCAATGATTGTCTCGTTTGGAGACTGCAAGTGGTTCCAATTGTGAGCACTAATGTGATGTAATGGATGATTCCAAGGCCCACTTACAAGCATAAACGGCTCATGCCAGACAATCTGGTGGCTGATGGTTGAAATGACAACCATTTCACCGTTGAGGACGACGACAAAGTGATAGTCTGTGAGAACAAACGAAACGATGGAGGCCGGGTAGTCAATCTGCGCATCGTTGCTGGGAGTCGCGTATCTGTTGTATTGTCTTATCGTTAGCAGCTCTCTTCTTTCATTCCAGCATATGGCATGCAAACATTTATGCTTACGGAAGGATCTGCGGGCTGTCCACAAGCGAGTCGCCAAAGGATTTTCCATTGAGCGTCACTTTTCCAAAGAACAGTCCAGGCCCTACCGGCGGTTGGTTGACCGGGGGGCAATCAATCGACCAAGAGTGCCATGTTAACAGGTGCATACCATTGTAAAAATCTTGCACAGGCCGAAAGTGGTATGACATACCCGTCAGCCATCCAAACAAGGTGTTGGGATGTCCATTGGCGTCTTGCGATTGCAATACTCGCATGGCAGGCCGAGCAACACTGCTTGGAACCTCTTGGAACTCTACTCGTCCATCCATGCATTCCAATCGCCGCTGGATTAGTTGCTACAGCACGCAGTGGTCATCGCCTTGATAGAAATGAACAGAACATACCCGCATTGCCATCGTAGCGCCCAAAGAGGGTAGCAAAGAAAGCCGTGTCCGTTGGCTTGACATCGCCAACCATTTGGTAGATACGTGTTGGAGTCGTCATGATCACTGCGTATCGGTTGCGTCCAGATGAAACAGGCGCGTAGTGGAGGCCAATCACCGGAGCGTCGTGGTGCAGCGAGAACACCTGGCTAAAGTAGCGCTCCTCTTTTTGGAAGAAGTTGTCAATAGGCAGCAGCTCCGTTTCAAAGACGTGGCCCTGCGACGATCCCAAAAGAAGCGGGCCCGTTGTGTCGGCTCCATCTTCCGGCCCCCAGGCAACAGACCGAAGTCGCACGCCCTGTTCAACAGCATGATGTATGAGTTTGTGTTCTTGGCAACGGCTGACCGTATCCAGCACATGCTGCCGAGCCCAACCTTGATCTTTGAAAGCAGGCGCGGCTTGGTCCATCGTGCGTGCAGGTAGTAGTTCTCTCCCGACTGACAAGAGATCAGGAGATGGTGTGCACTCGGGCTGTAGAAGATGCGTTGGATGCTGTCGGCCCGCTGCTTGCTGGTGAACACAATGTCTGTTGTGGCATCATCTGTCAGATCCATCCAAGCCGTCGGCATGTTTGGTGGCTGAAACACAGGCAAGCACACACCTTCAACTGCATCTGGCTTGTCCAGGTCGATACGCAGCAGACGCAGCTTTGCCAGCTCCTTTGGCGGAGTGTGTGTGCGCAGAGCAACACAGAGCATGTTATTGGAAACAGCGACGGCAAGTAGCTCGTCCGGAAACGAGAACTGGACCCTGTCCAGGGCAAAGATGCGAGGCTCGCCGTCATCGTCGCGGGCTTGTCCAAACCAACCGCCTGCACCAGGGTCGGAGAGTTCCTAGGCACAGCACCATTCCCCGCCCATGTCAGTCATGGCACGGCCAGCTGCTCTGTTCGGCCGGCCCTCACCAGCAGAGACGAAGTTGCTGGCGCATATGTCCCGCCGCCCTGCGCCATCTGGCCAGCATAGGACGGATCCTCAACGTGGTCGAGCAAGGACATTTCGAGGTGAAGGCGAAGGTTCATTCCAAACGACCTCGAATCACTCGATCTGAAGGAGGCTCCTGACGCACAGCTTAATAAACTCGCCGTCTCGGTCAGCGCCGCCAACTGCCAGCTGCTCAAGTTCCATGATAGCGGCAGCCTTCTTCTCGCGAGGCAAGCCACGAGCCAGTTGCAGGAACAGGAACGCAGCCATCTCAACCAAGGCTGCACCACAACAGGCGGACACTCGATGAGTATGGTGCACTCGGCTAAACATGCGCGAGCATCAGTGTGGAGTGTCAGCCTTACCTTGAAGTCGCTGGATTTCCTTGGCAACGAGACTGTCTGCGTCGCACAGATCGCGACCTGCGACCGTTCTGCGCTGCGACGGAGAGAGCTCCTCAAAGGCAGACCGGTTGAAGGATCTGGCAATCTAAACTCGCGAATTGGCAGGGTTAGTGACGTCCTTTACGAGGCACCGTGCCACATGGAGTGACCCCCCACCTCGTTGATCTCGTCCACTGGCACTTGCGAGATGTCGGCAATTTTCATCTGGATGTTCTTGCGACGAGTCGACGCCTGCACGAGACGGTTGCCAAGTGTCTGGATAAGACCAAGCGTCTTGCCAAGGATCGCATCACCACCTGCGGCTGTTTTCAATCGACCATGTTGTTAGAGTGCCGGGTGTCAAGCCATGTGCGTCAGTCAAGCAGGCTTACAGCGATCCTGCAATAGCTTGAGCAGCGAAACTGGCTGCGCACCGCGATCAGCCAAGGTTTCTCCTATCGCAGACAAGCAGCCATTGTGCGAAGATGACTCGTCAATACGATACACACACAACAAGGACGCAATCCAGCCTGGCAGCATACCTGGAAGACTCTTCTCGATAAGATACGTCAGCAAGTTCACCGCAATCTTTTCGCCCATCACCTCCACTTCCATGGCGAACAACGACGATGCAGTGGCAGATGCAAACACTATTCGTATCCAGGGAATGTTCTTAGTCACTACTGCAGCGCAACAGCAACCATCCAGACCCTGTCGAAGCATCTTGTACCTTTTGGTGGAACCGTTCGCGCTTTCTCCTGCTCCAGCTCGCTGACAGCAACAGTCTGTGAGCGCCATTCTCGCGCCAGGACATACTTTTGGAACAGTTGAAGCATGAGGTCGTCAAAGGAGCTCTGGCCAGGGCCGGGGATCTGCAAAACGCAAGACAAGTAAGCCATCGCATTGCCAGGCAAGGCGCATGACCGTATAACCTTACGGCCGCCAGTGCAACAACCGACGTACCCGCTTCGACAGCAAAGCGTGATCGCCACGCATCCACCCAAGAATTGACGTGCAAAGTCGAACCTGCGTCAGCGATGACAGCGTGATCTTGTGGACTCGGTCGCGCAGAATTGCCGCAAACACTTCCTGGTGCCCCTCGATAAAGTGCGACACCTGCCATTTAAATCGGTCAGTGGCATGCACATCAGATGCACAGCTCGCCCGAGAGGAGCACAGACCTTGGCACGAACAGCAGTGTTTGAAGTTTGATGATGGCGCTGAATGGACACAATGAGCTCAAGGACTGGCACAATCATATCATGGTACCACTCCTGCTCTGTGGCTGCACGCGCCAACGCGTCCATGTATAAGATTATCACGGATCGAGTTGCGAGTGAGTTGACACCATACGTGTTCCAATCCCTGCAGGCAAGAGCCACGTACCAACATCATAGCCACCGTAGTCTGGCCGTTCGTTGACAAACTGGCAGTCGGTGAGCGTCTCAAGTAGTCCAATGCTCAGCAGACGATCGGCGCCCATCTTGGTCTCGGCAATCTTGAGCAGCAGGGCCATCTTCAGGTCGTAAACATACTTGGTGTTTGACGAGTCTGCGCAACAGCAATAAATACACCGTCAGCATTCAACGCATCCCAGCAAGCTGCCCTTACACCATGCCACTTACCCGTGGATGTCAGAAGCGACCGCAGATTGACATCATCAACAGTTTTCAGTGTCTGAACAAAGTGGCCGAGGAAGTTGCGGCGAACAAGAAAGTCGATAATGTGGTTGGATCTTGTGCCGCGCACTGACGACTCAAGGTTGCAGAGCCCGCAAAGACTTGCAAGCGTCGAAAAAGCGACCGTCTGCCAAACAAGCTCGCCGTCGGAAGCATCGCGGCAAATGACCTCAATCAGTCGATCTCCATAAGTGTGGATGATGGTCATGGATGCCAACAGGCCGTTGATGCGATTGATTGCATCGCTGCGGCCATCACTGGCTCCCAGAGCTCCGTCGTCTGCTGCCGTCCTGCTGCTGCCATCCTTGAGGTTGCGCTGCGGGCAAATGTACTGGATGTACGTGATGAGTGCCGCGTAGTAGTTGCCACGCATGGCCAGGGACGTGCCAGGCACAAGCATGCCATCCAGCAAGCCACGCAGAATCGCCTGCTGCCAAGAGTCCAGCTTGCTGCGATCGATCGACAGGGCCGTCTGCTCAAAAATGGTCTGTGTGCGACTGTCCTGCTGGATGCGCGCCATTAGGCCCGTGACCACTTCCGACAAGGCCTTTCCGATTGGCATGGATGCATCTCCCTTGGAAAGCTTCTGTAAGAGGCTGTCCAGAAGCTCAAACAACCGCAGCTGGCGTAGCTCGTGAAGGGCGGTGTCGAAGCACTCAATAACCGCCGTGCGAATCAGCTGTCCCCATGCCATGGCAATCTCAAAGCGCGCAGACGCAAGACGGTGCACCTCGTTGAGCGAAAAGAGCGTCTCCGTGAGTCTGTTGACCATGTCGCGGTCCATGACAGCGCCACTGCTACCGCCCATGCCTGCAAGTCCGTTTGATGATCCACCGCCACGGCCACGGCCCATCTGCCGCTCCGCGTGATGCACCTGTGCAATCAGGCCCAGGTAGATGGCACGCACGTCGTACTGGTCCACTCCGCGCTCATCCACACGCACAAACTCGTGCAATGCAAATGCTTGCATCAGCTGGCTGGAGCCCTGGTCTTGACGGGCCGGCTCGGAAAAGTCCATCATCTTGAGAAGGTCCATCGCCTTGGCTAAGGATTGCTCGTACTCGACATGCTGGTTGTATGCCGCCATGTCCAGTCCCATCTCCATTCCAAACTGCTGGCCACCCGTGCTGCGCGAATGCGTGGCCCCATCCATGCCGTCGTTAAGGCCCATCAGGTGATTCATGAGGCGGAGATTGTGAGTGCGCTGGCCTGAAATCGCAGTCATGTGTAGCTCGAGCGTGATGGTCCTCATGAGCCACGCCTGCTGGTGCAGCCTCGCAACAAGAACGGGCGGGCTGGGTAGGCGGTCTCCAGACGAACGAGCAGCAGCAGGGTTCAGCGCAACGATCTGGCGGAGGAAAAAGTCTTCACGAGTGCGCAGGTAGCGCATGGTTGGCGTGCCGGTCGTGCGATCCGAGCAGAGAAGGAAGATGAGACGGAAGCACTTTTCGCTGAGCAGCGGATGCGTCACTGACAGAGGACGTGAATCCCTATCGAGCGCGTCAGAGTCGGCTGGTGAATCGAGGTCGTCGTCCATCTGATAGCCGTCGTGGTGCTGCTGATCTCCTTGTGAGTGTGAGATGCGAGGAACATCGCGCGAGAGAAGAGACAGGATGGCATGCAGACAGTTTCTACGAGCATCTGGCGCAGCAGGATCTCTCAGCTCGGTGGTTGCAATGTCCTGGTGGCAGTCAAAGCCCAGCAAGAAATGCGCCAGGTTCGGAGTGGCCTGGTGTGTCAGGTTGGAGATCAGCATGTCGAGAATAGCGCAGCGGATGGACTTTCTTGGCGCCGTTTGACGATTTCCAGGCATTTCCAGGCTGCTGTCCGGTAGCTCCACCATATCGCCGTCCGCAAGGTCCTCTTCCTCGTCGACCTCAATGTCCAGGAGATCGACGTACCCTTGAAGGATCACATTGCTTTCCTCGGATGCCTCCAGGATACTTACAAGACGGTTGGGTCTGCCATGGGCACTTCCAGGAGCCCCATCGACAGCCGTAAACACGGAAGACGTTGACAGGATAGCCAGGATGTCAATGGACGCGCGGCAGATGCTTGCATCAGGATTGCTGACCAGGAGCGCAATCTCGACAATGGTGCGCTTGTTGTAGGCGAGCAGCTGATCGAGGCCGACCATGGAGATGGGGAGGCCAAGGAGGGCATTATCGCGCAAGTCGACCAGGGCAGGGGCAAGAAGCTCGAGGAATGCGCGCTGGTTGGACAGGATGCCATGAAAAATGCGCAGCGCCGACGCAATGCACCAGTTGAGCAGCGATGCCGTGCTTGCGTCGTCCATGGCATCCAGATGGGCAATGCACAAACTCAAAATGTGGAAGAGCCCGACCGAGAAACGCGAGCCTTCCAACACGCGCGAGAGGACCTCAAATCCGGGATGAAGGGCCAAGGCGCGGGCGGGTGCGCGAGCGGGAACAAGCGCTATCGATGCTTGAGGGCCAGCAGCCTGAACAGAGCCCATGCGAGTCGAGGCCGCCGATGCTGCTGATCCAGAAATCGGCATGCTTGACTGCACCTTGCCTGGCCCCGCAGCTAGATCCGAGTCGCGCGACAGCTGCAGTTCCGACATGTCAAAGAGCTGGACAGCGAGTTCAAGGATCTTCAGGCAGGAGCCAGTCACTTTCCAGCGCTCGTCAGGATTGGCAAAGGGCCTGTCTGCAGTGCGCAACAGAACGTCGTCCATGACAAAGCGAATGTACGGCCGGACACCACCAAGACGCTCAGGCGCGCCGAGGTTTTCATAGACCGAGGTCAGCATTGTGCTCTGCGGATTGGACAAGAGTGCCTCGAGCAAAGCCAGGAAGGCGCGCGTCTCCGGGTAAGTCTGCATGCTCGTTTCGATTTCGTGCAGATCGTAGGCGATGCCATCGTTGTTGTTCGACGGGGCCATCTCCCCTGGTTTTGCGACGCGGCGACCAGCAGCAGGCCCAGCAAGAGCCAAGACAGGATCGTGGGCACTCGTCGTCGGGACGATTTGCGACTGCTCGAGAAGCATCCAGACCTGCTGCACAATCTCTGCGCCTTCTTTGGATGGGTGGCAGAACGCAGCAATGGCGAGCAGCAGCTCGGCCTTCATGTCCACTTGAATGCGGCACACAAGCAGCTGGAAGAGCGTCTGCAGAGCGCGGAAGTGCTGGTTTTCGCAGAGGACGCGGCGTGCAGTGAAGGAAGAGCGGACGACGCGCGCAAGAAGACGCAGGAAGGCGGCAATCAGCCGCATCTCGGCCGGCTGAAGTTCGGCGGCCTGAACTGGCTGGTTGAGCCGGCCGATGTAGCTGGTCAAGGTCCTGAAAAATGTGCTCCACAGGATCGGGCCAAACTCTGCCGCGTGGTCGCTGTTGAGGATGTTGTGCGTCTGGAGGGCAGACACTGGGCCAGACGCAATGGCCGCAAGAAGGTCGAGAAAGGCAATGATGAAGCGCGGTGTCCAAGCCTCCGAGGCCATTTTCAAGATGCCAAACAGGTCGTTCTGTGTCAGCCAGTCGGCGGCCGAGTCTGGACGATCGTGGTACGACTCTTTCAGAAGCAGCAAAAGCGACTCCCAAGAGGTGAGCTGGGTGTTATGCGGCGCTTGGCTGCCGCCTGCAAGATGGGGCTGCTGCTGCTCCTGCTGCTCCTGCGATGCGGCGGTATCCTGGTCGGCGGTCATCATCTGGCGGAGATTGCGTTTCATGCGCAGAACAACGCTGCGAACAAGACTTTCAACGACCTGAACAGCAAGCGACGTCACATCTTTGCGGATATCGCGGGCAATGCCGTCGCTATCATGGAGCCTGGTGCTGCTAGGAGTGGCGACAGCCAGTTGCTGTCCAGCACCTGGACCGCTTGCAGATTGAGTGCCGGCGGCGTCCAAAGCAGCCGCTGCGGCCGTAGAGCGGCCAGGCTGGAGACACTCGCGGAGCAGGTTGAACGAGGAGGGGTCTTTGCCAAACTTGTCAAACCAGGTGCGACGCGAGCCATCGATTTCCTGAGCAATGTACGCGCGCACGTTCACGTCCGTCAGAGCAGCCGACCGACTATAGGCATCGAGAAAGGCGAGCCAGGCGAGCCAAGTAGCGCCCTTTGTTGCTTCGATCGTCCACGGGCCCGAAAGGATGCTTTCGTGAAGATTGCGGTACGCCGTATCGTCGAGAACGAATCGCGAGCTTGGGCTTTGGTGGGCGGGGCTGCTACTGTCCAGCTGTGCCAGAACAGCACACTGGAGATAGTGGAAGGTTCTCTCGCTGCCGTCCATTGACCGAAGACGTTGAATCAGTCGCGACAGCTCCGTGGCCGTCAGGCCATGCTTGTGAGCGCACTGGATAAGCAACGCTGCAATAAAGTGCTGCTCCCGAAGCATGTGCCTGAGACGGCTTTCCAAGGCCCGCTGGTGGGCAGCAGACGCGTTTGACTGTTGCTGCGGTTGCTGCTGGTTCAAGCCTGCAAGGCCGCTGGCTTGCGACGCTTCTGGTGCTTTGCGAGCCGCGGCGACCGACTCGGCGGCCTTGAGGATCTGCGCCTCTGTTTCGGACAAGAGAGCGATCAAACGCATTGGAAGCGCATCTGCGGGTGCGGATCCGCTCTGGGGAACTGCGTCCATGAAAGAGGCAGTGAACTTGGAGACGATGTTGAGGGCCTCGTTGTTCACGACGTACAAGTGGTATTGGACGAGCATGGCCTCGACGCAGTTCAAGAGGTACTCGCGCTCAGCATAGTAGATGAGCACGCTCGCTTCGACGTCGGACACATCGCCGAAGAGAGCGCGCTGGGCGAGGGCGGTGTTGTAGAGGGCGGCAGCGCGCGCTTCGTGGATGTCAAGCACGTCGGCGACCTGCCCCACGGCTTGGCAAAAGGCCTTGTTGGCCTGGTGGACCTTGCCGCGAATCGTGACGTTGCCTGTGTGAGCGAGCACGCAGGGTTTCGCAGTCAGCGACCAGTCAGCTTGGATGAACGGGCAGCGGTGTACAGACAGGCAGGCAGACAGGCGGGCAGGCAAGCAGACACGCAGACACGCAGGCGGATAGACAGACAGACAGACAGACAGACAGACAGACAGGCAGCAGAAACGCAGACAGAGCAGAGTTGGACAGCCGCACCAGCGCAGGCGGGACAGCACTCACCACTGTCGAGATTCTGCTTGAGCCGCTCGTCGCGGGGAGGCTCGTGCAGCAGCCTGCGGAAGGAGTGCTGGTGCTTGTTGAGGGCGGTCTGCAGCTGGCTGAGCGAGGTGGGTGTCACCGACGCCGGGTCGGTGAGGATGCGGATGAGCGTGCCGTGCAGCGCACGGAAGACGTCGGCCTCCCAGTCGAGCGGCTGTTCTGGCTGGCTCGGGACCATGCGGGGCGGACGAAGCGTGATCTGCAGGCGGGTCTGAGATTGGCGAGGAGGCGGCAACGTTGCCAAGGGCACGACATTTGTGCACATTGGGCGGCGTGTGTGATGCCGGTGGGATTGTATTGGGGCTATAAGGGACTGGGGCCAGGCAGCCGGGGCGAGGGGATGGTTACAGCAGCGTGCACGAGGAGCCGCGGTTAGGGCTCTGCAAGAACGGGTTGTCCGTGTTGGGTGCCCGCGAGTGGACCGTTTGCGGCGTGAGCGGATCTGGCGTGCTGACAACAAACTTGACGAGACTGATGCAGGCGTGCCATGGACGGCCGAGTCCGCCAGTCCAGTCGATCCAGTCAGTCGAGACGATCCAGTCACATCCATCCCGTCCGTCCGTCCGTCCGTTGGATCAGGCCATCCGTCCATGATGTCCCAAGTGCGCAGCGTGTTCGCATTCACGCCAGTTGGAGTCGTGCTGTGGTGAGCTGGCCATGGCCCTGCCGTGCAGTGCCGTGCCGTGCGGACAAGCAAGACTTACGACATGGATGACTGGGATACGCTGATCCTGGGCAGGCCCTCGGAGAAGCGCAGACGCTCCACGTAGGCTGTGGCCGATCGAAGCCGTGCGTTGGTGCACACACAGCAGGAGCGTCAGTCAGTGCTTGTGGCGTGCTTGCAGGCAGAGTGAGTGTGGCTGTCTGACAACACACGGACACATGGACGCACGGGCAGCAGCGGCCACTGCAAGGCTGCGGGGGGCAAGCACAGCTGCTGGCCCAGTGCTGCCCTCAAGCGTCCTGCTTGCCGCTGCTTGCCGCTGCTGGGCCTGCCGTCCAACCAACGGGGCCGCCTGTGTTTCAAGACTCTGGTCGTGCACAGGCAACGTTCCAGCGATACGCTGACTGTCGTACCGCCGCCGTGAGGTGGTTGGAGAACAGAGAACGCACACAAGAGTAGCAAGGCATCTAGCCTGAGGGGCCGTCGATCCATGCATGCAGTGCACACCTTTAAGCTTGGCAAGTCGCAGCTCAGACATGGTTGGATTCGTTGCTGCCTGAATGGGGAAAGCCCGTTTTATGTTTCAACGGATGTTGTGGGCAACGCCACAGACGGCAGGGGGACGCCAGACAACGGAGTTTCAGCCGCCAAGGGATCGCTGCAAGGCAGGGAAACGACCAGTCTGGGAAACTCAAAAACGGTCGCATCTCGAAGAACGTCTCTCAGTGGTTGTGCTGTATCAACTGCGCCAAGCAGATCCTGTTGCTGCGGCGGATGCTGCGATTGCTGCTGCGATTGATCGATTGCCTAAAGCAGGCCGATCAGCATTGGCATAGGCTGCAGCACGCATGGCTTACTTACAGAAACGCCTTCAAGACGCAATCGCACGCTGAGCTCGGACGGATCCACCGCACAAAACGCTGATAGTTGGTGCCGCAAAGCGCTGTTTCCTGGGCGATCTTTGAGAAGCGTGCGCAGTGCATCAACAACCGTTGTGGATTCGTCCACGCTGCCATTCGATGCATGATCAGCAATACTGCACGGCATCCACTAATGGCAGGCAGGCGACGACAGACATACCGCGTGTCCAGCACGCTGAATCCATCCGATAGCGATTGTAACAAAGACACGGGCACTCCCAAATCCGATCTCGGCGACGGCGGCATGGCAAAGATCCACTCGACTGTCCAGTAGATGCGCCGATCACTTCAAGCCGCGCGATACATATCAGCACGCTGGCGGCACGCGGCAAGCAACCACACCATGACCGCCGCCCCACTCACGCCTTTGAATAGATGCTTTGGTTAGACTCGTGCCGCTTCATGCCCGCAGGCATGAACCTCAGATTGATCCGGCGATGCCTGCACTCTCGCTGCAGCAACGACTGCTTGACAGACAGACGCACGCGAGAGCCAACGCCTGCCGATACAGATGCTGCTGCAGATGCTGGCTCGTCGCTGTTGTCTCGAGCGGCATTGTCAGCGATCCGATAGGCGTCTTCAAGGAAGCAGTAGTCTGTGGATGGCCGGCGTGCGATCGACAATGGAAAGATCAGCCATGCGGCACATGGCAGCCGGCCAGAGGCGAGACGGCAGACGGGCCTCTCAAACCCACCGCTCATAAGGTTGGACATGCCGTACTGCTCTTTGGGCACAAACGCAGTCTTGTCACGGATGCCTGTGCAGCCGGCATCGACTTTGTGCTTCTTGGCGCATGCCAGCGAGCATGTCCGCAGCGAGCACCTAGGGCACTTGTACTGTCCATCCGTCCGTAGCTGGCGTCAGCCACGCACGCCACGCACGCCGATCAACACATCCGTTCACGCAGGCATGCCCCGGCACTCGCAGCCGCACGCTGGCCCGACCTTGGACTCTGTCTGGCTGCAGACTTGGCAAACGCATTGCATTGCAACTTTGGCCATCCTATCACGCCATGCCACAAGAATCAGCAGCCAGTATGCACCACCAGCAGGCAGCGCATGTTTGCAGGCATGCCACCCACCAGTATGCGACTCTGATGTTGGGTCGATCGATGCAGTAAATCGACGCTGAAATTGTTGGATGGAACTTGTGTCACGTGGCATGTCACGTGACTGATGGCGCGCCAATCAGCGGCACACTCTCAACGGTCGACAAATGCGCGGCTTGCCCCGTCGTCGAAAATGGCAAAGGTCCGTCCTGCTCGCCACGGCACCGACGGCATGGCAGGGCCGTTCATGCCGCTTCGCAGATGCGCAGCTGCCGCGGCGGTCTGCCCTCCCGCCAAGCACACATGCAGGCTCGCCACTGACACTCGTGCTCTGCCGTGCGTGAATGCCGTGGCCGCCGTCGTCTGCTCAACGCCAACATCCTGGCCCAACCACCGCCGCTGGCCGCCCTTCTCTGGCATTCGGACTCTGGCTGGTGGCTGCCCTCGACACTCGACACTCGACGCACGTCTCCTTCTCTGCGTGCCTGCGAATGTGTCTGCGCCTGTCTGCCTTCCTGCCTGTCTGCCTTCCTGCCTGTCCGTTTGCAACCCGCACACTCGCAACAGAACCAGCTCTTCCAAGACATTTTCGAGATCACGGACGTCGACCCTCACGGCAAAAAGTTCGACAGAGGTGTGGGCGTTGCTGCTCATGTTCGCTTGGTCTGTGGCAGCACCGCTCGCACAGCAGGGTGCTGCGAGTCTTGTCGCTGCATGGCTCGCTCTCCCGCTGACACCCGTTCATGGTCTGGCTTGGCTCGCTCCTGGATATCTCTGCTGGACTTGCAATGCCAGTCTCGCGCATCATCGCAACCAGTGAGAATGTCGACATGGAGGTGACGCTCGACGTCAACACGGAGATCTACCCGCTGCGGGCAGCCGAAAAGTTCACACTGGCGCTGGCCACGTCACTTGCGTTGGACGGCGCACCCGTCGACGCGTCCAAGAAGGAGCCTTGGAGAGACTACAGCAACCAAAAGACGCTCGCCGACGACTACGAATATGTCATGTATGGAAAGGTGTACAAGTACGACGACACCGGCGGCTCCAAGGTGTAAGTGATCGGACGCGTCTGTGGCTGGCTGCCGCTGTGCCCTGAGCCGCTGACAATCTTGCACATCGCAGGTCTGTGTACACATCGTTTGGAGGCTTGCTCATGTGTCTCGTGGGCGACTACCGCCAGTTGCAAGCCCTGACTGTCGGACAATACCTCTATTTGCTCATGCGGAAATAACATGCCCGCATTCCCTTTTCGACACGTGCAGATGTATTGTATGCTTCATGATGGTTGGCTTTGAAAAGTAGCAGTGGGAAACCGACCAGCCACAAACGGCGGGGAGTGGGATTGGATAACATGGCTGGGAAAGGGGGATATGGCGTGTGTGGGGGGTGATACAGTGGGAACGGGTCTGGGAGGACAAAAGGCGCGCGTCGACGGGCGCGAGGAGGATTGGGGGGGCGTGTTCAAAAATGAGCCACCGAGAAAACACAATCAGCAGCTATCTAGGCCATGCTAGAATCGACGACTTGAACGTGGATTTGGCAGCTTTCAAGGACGGCGGATTGGCGGCCTCTGTGCTACTTGGCTTTGGAACCCTTTGCTCATGTCGCGGCAGGTTGTCATCCAAAGTGGAGGCAGACGGCGGACAGACAGACGCGGACAAGAAGGGCACAATCCCGAGTTAGCACATTCAGCTCCAACAAGCAATGCCGCTCACGCCTCTGGTCTGCCATCCAACCAACCTCTTTCAGTGCCGCAACCTCGCCCTTGAGGGTCGTCACTTCTGCCTTGAGCACCTGCTCCGTGTGCTGCGCGTTGTCCAGATCCTCAAGGAGCTGGACCCGCGACGTCTTGAGCTCCATGAGCATGATCTGCAACCGGTCCACCTCTTCAATCGCACCATCCTTGTCTCCGCTAGCCTTGGCACGGCGGCGCATCTCGGACTTGGCGTCCTCGATCTCGCGGTCCTTGAGCTCCACCTTTCGCTTGAGGGCGGCAATGTCAGCCACTGCTGCACGCGTCTCTGCACGAGCAGCCTCAATCTCGCGATCCTTCTGGTCAAGCAAGCGCCGCATCGACGAGTTGTCGCCGCCGCCGCCGCCTGCTGCTGCGTTGGAGACATTCTCGAGCAGCTCCTTGTCCTTTTGGCGGAGCGTCTTCTTGAGCGTGAGCACCTCGTTGTCCTTTTCGTCTGCAAGTCGGCGGTACCGATCAATGTCGCGCTCTGCCTCGCGCAGCAGCCGCTCAATACGATGCAGCTGATCAGACGCCTCTGCCTGCGCCTCTTGCGACGAAGACACTGCATTCGATGCACGGCTGCGCTCCGCGTCGAGGTCTTTGCGCATCTCGGCCACCTCTGCATCCTTTTGCTTGAGCTGCTCGACATAGTCCTTCTCGAGCGTCTCGAGGTCACTTTGCAGCGACTGGTACTCGTCCAGTTTGCCCTGCATTTCCGCAATGCGTGCGTCGTAGTCGCTGCGTAGCGTCTCCAGCTCCGACTTGTACCGCTCAGTGGTGTCGGCCAGCTCGCGCGACTTGGAATCGAGCTCTCGCTGCGTCTTGTCAATCGTGCCTTGCGCTTTCTCGTTCTCATCCAGCAGTTTGTCCATCTTCTCTTCGTACTCGCGCTTCTTGGCAATCCACTCGTTGCCTCGTTCGGTCGCCACAGCACGCATGGTGCGCACCTCTTCTTGAACCTCGTCGATTGTCTCTTGCAGCCGCTCGCGCTCCACAAAGAACTGCTGCTTGGATGCCACCAAGGCGGCTTCAGAGCTCTCGAGTCGCCGACGGATCTCCTCAATCTCATCCGTCTGGTTGCGCTGCATCTTGGCTCGTGACTCTTCCGCATCTCGCTTGAGGTCCTCGATCTCGGCCTGGTGGCGACGTTTGACGCTGCTCATCTCGACCTCGATGGCATCCTGCAGTCGCTGATCGGCGGACGCCTTGACATTGTCAAGCTCGCGCTGCAACTTGCGAGTCGCCTCTTCACTCTCGCGCAGCAGATCTCTTTGCATGTCCTCGAGCTCGCGGAGATGATCGGCCTTGATCCGCTCACGCTCGCGTTCAAACTTGTCTTGGAGCCTCTGCCGCTCGTCGTTGAGATCGCGCTCTGCAGTCGCCAGCCGTGCACGAAAGTCGGCCTCTGCGCGGCTCTTTTCAGTGTCGAGTGCTCGGAGCTTGCGCTCTTGGTCCTGCATCTTGCTCTCGAGATCTTGTGTCTGCACACCTGTGCGCTCGGCCTCGCGGAGTCGCGTCTTGGTCTCGGAGAGCTCGTCTTGAAGCTTGGCGTAGTCGCGGCGCATGTCGGACAGCTTGTTTTCAAACTCTGCGTTGCGGGTGCGGAGCATGTCCTGTGCGCCTTGCAGGTTGCGGTCCAAAACATCCTTTTGCGTCTGCAGGTCCTTGAGCTTCTGCGTCACCTTGCGATTGTCTTCAAGGGCGTCGCGAATGCGCGTGGCGAACATGGATACACTAGGCAGCACTGGAGCAATGCCTGGCTTGCCGCTTGGCGGTGTCGTTGGACGAGACGGCGTGACAGAGCGTGGCGACGATAAGCCAACCCATGCCTCGAGCTCGTTATTGACATCGCGCAGCAACTTTTCGTCACCATCGGTCAAGCGGTTGGCGCGACCCTCGAGCGACTTGATCAGGGCCTCTTGCTCCTGGACCTTGCGCGTCAACTCACGCAGCTCTGCATCGTTGACAGCCGCAGATCTGGGCGAGGTCACTCCGCGTGCACTCGCTGCGCCACCAGCACGGCGACGACTGTAGCGGCTTCCGCCATCGTCTGCTTCTGGCTCAGTGTCAGACTCGGACTGTGGGCCGGCGGTCGACGAACCGTTTCCACCGCGGCCGCGAAGACGTCCCGCAGCGGCAGATGGGCGGCGGTTCCGCAGCTGGCTCTCGAGCTCGGCAACACGGTCGCGCTCCTGTTCAAGCTTAAGCTTAAGCTTCTCGCGTTCCATCACGGCGTCCTTGAGCTGCCCACTCAGTGCGGCATTCATGTTTCCGGTCTCCTTGGACAGCTGCGAGCCAAACTGGTCACGAAGCATGGCGCTGTTGCGGTTGCGGCGGGTAAAGTCAACCTCGGATAGACGGCCCCCAGCGCGAACCATTTCGAGTTGGTTGGTGGCCTCTTCCAGCTCGCCAAGCAGGTTGGAGATCATGCGGTCCTTGGACTCGATTAGCGACTGGTCCTGCTCGAGCTGAAGCTGCAATCCAGCCAGGGCGTCCTTCTTGGACGCGAGCTCCTCGCGCATGTCTGTCATTTCCGCGTTCGACGTGGCCAGATCGAGCTTCATGCGGTTGATCTCGAGCTGGCTGGGCTGGCCACCATCCGCGTTGCGCGACGACGACTCGAGCATCGTGCGGTCTTCTCTGGCGCGGCGGGCTTCGCGCTGTGCATCACCGGCAAGGCGGCGGATTGGTTCTTGCTCCGACTCGAGGCGGGCGACGGTGCTCTTGAGAACATCGACGTGCTGCTCCAGCTCTCGGACACGACTCTCGGCCGAGGCGAGTTTCTTTTTGGACACAAGGTCGTCTGCAGCTCCAGCACCACCGCGGCCGGGCCGTGACGACGGAGCCGAGCCCAGATCCTTCTGGTTCTCGTTGACCTGCCACTTTAGCGCGCTGGCCATGTGCATGAACACGGTCCGCTCGGCGTCGATGAGACCGCCAAGAGACTTCCAAATGTCCATGGCAATGCCGTCGATTTTGCGGGTTGTGTCGGCGAGCTGCTGGCGCGCGTTGTTGAGCTGGCCGGGATCGGCGGCGTTGCTTCGGACAAGAGACTCTGCAGCCTCTCGGATACGCGATTCAAGAGAGAGCTTGTTTTGCAACGAAGCGACCTGGGACGCCATGGTGATGATCTGGCGGCGCTTCTCGTCGAGCTTGTCAATGGGCATGACTTGGAAGCCCTCGCAGTCTGCCATGGCCTCGTTGACAAGCTGGCGCATGATGGACGGATCCGAGAGCTCAATAGCGATGGACGCGCCACTTGACGATGTGAGGTGGCTGTTGCGGCGGAAGAGGCTGACGTCGGCCATGGTTCCAGGCGGGGGACGGTCGACAAAGGGCGATCCAATCCTGTACGATGCGATCGACTGGATAAACGAGACGGGGCTGAGGATGCCGTTGGACGCAGCGGCGGCAGCCGAGGGGCCGTTGTTTGCACCGCGGCCCAACATCTGGCCACGGGGTAGCGGGGACTGCGGGCTGAGCGGCGACTTGGCGCCACTGCCACTGCCACCGGCGCCGCTGCTTCCAAAGCCGCCGCCGCCGCCAGACGACGACGACGACGCGGACTGCTGCAGCTGCGCGACTGACGGCGGCACGATGGACGGTGGCGACAGGGGATCGCCGCGCATGCGAGACGACTCGCTTCGGGCGGCAGCCGACCTGCTGGCCGCGCCGCTCGAGGGCGACGGGACAGACGTGGGCGATCCGGCCGGGCTCGTCCGCGGCTCGCCGGGTCTCTGTCGGCAGGCGTTGTTGCGTCAGTTGGTGCGCGTCGGCGTCCTCAGCCACAATCCTGCGAGGCCAGGAGGAGCGGCAAGGAGACTTACAGTGCCACGGGCAGTGGAGCGTTCAGACGGAGCGCCAGACCGGCCGCTGGCGGATCCGTTGCGCGGGCGGGCACGGGACTTGCTGAGCAGGTCTGCGAGAGCGCCGGCGCCGTCTGGGTCGCCGACCAGCCAGTCGTCGGCGTCGGGAGCCGCCAGCCTGTCGACGCCGCGGCCGCCGGCAGCAGCAGCAGACGCACTGGCGTCGGCGTTCCGCAGCCGCTCTGAGCGCGAGGCTGGTGCACGGTCGGCGTGGTCCCGCTCGCGGTCGCCGGCCGGCGCTGCTCTGTCCCGATCCCGCAGGCTGCGCGGCGGCTGGTCGGGCGACGGCTGCTGCTGCTGCTGTGCAGCGCCGCGGTCTCGCTCGGCCAGACCCGCAAGGCGACGTGGCGGCAGTGGGCCGCTGCCAGCAGGAGAGGCCGACGCCGAGGCTGATCCAGCAGCACCGGCAGCAGCACCGGCACCTGCGCCAGCTCCAGGCAGGGCAGACGACGGCGGGGACGGGCGATTGGCGGCTCTGGACGGCGGCATGGGCTGCTCGCGGCCGGCCGGTGCACCAGCGGCGCCGGCGCGGCCAGAGGCAGCAGCGGCCCCCTTGGCCGAGGCGGGCGAGCCGCCCACATCTTGCTCGCCGTCCAAGTCAAAGTCGGCCAGCTGGTTCAAGAGGGACGACAGCGGACGGGCCCGCTGGCGTTGGTGCGACGGGGATTGCGGGTGCGGCGGCGGTTGCGGGTGCAGCGGCGGTTGGGGCCGCCGACCGTCCGAGGCCGCAGACAGAGACGCAGGCATAGCGGGCCGTGGGCGGGCAGACGCCGACGCCATCATCGCAAGGCAGGATTGTGTTCGGCGGGCAAATTCGACGCTTGGTCAGCAGGCCGGCACAGGCAGACGGCGCAGGCAGAGGCACATATGAAGTCGCAGGCACAGACGCACGCACAGACGCACGCATTGCGCGGCTTGGCGGTGCCTGCCACCAGCTGCCACTGCGATCGGGCTGCACGACTCGACGGCCAGCGTGTGTGCCGGCACATGCGATTGCGATTGCGATTGCAGCCAGATGCGATTGCAGCCAGACGATTCCTGCAATAGGCATGTCCCGTCGCACAACTCACCCCGCCAGCCCCTGCGTGCGTGCCATCGATCCCGCCTGCATAGTCGCGCTCCAGCCGCTCGCGGTCCGGTCGCTCGCGGGCACCCGCGGTCGCTGCCCGTAGTCGCGGCCGCCTGCTGGCGTTTGACGCTGCGTCGCGGTCGTCCCGCTCGCGGGTGTCGCTTCGCTCTGCTTGGTCCGCGTCGCGTCCAGAGCCGGGCAGCGCTCCCCTCTGGCGCTCGCGGTCCCTGTCGCGGCCGCCCCGGTCTCTGTCTCTGTCTCTGTCACGCTCACGCTCGCGCTCGCGGTCGCGGTCTCTGTCGCGGTCTCGGTCGCGGTCTCGGTCACGCTCTCGCTCGCCGCGGTCTCGCCCGCTGCCGCCAGAGCTGCTCATTGCTTGCGCTGCTGCTCGCTCGCGGCAGTCGCCCGTTGGTCAAGCCGCCGTCAAACAGCCAACGGTCGTCGAGAATGAACGCGGACCGACGCGGACACGCAGCACGGGGCGGCCCGTTCATTCTCGCTGCCCACGCCACGCTGGTCACGTGACCATGTTTCGCTTTCCGCCCGTCGGTTTGAACTTGGTCGCGATGCTGCGCGGCCTTGCTTTCTCCACCCACTCAAATTCACATCAATGGCCGTGAGTACGCCGCGTGTCGGGTCGACACCTCCTGGACAGCCGCCCGCCCGCCATCCATCCCTCCCAGCCTGTCCCGTCCATGGCGGCAATCCGTCCGTCTGTCCGTCGCAGGCTCCAGGACAACCTCGGCGTGGCTGCTTCACCTGGACGGGCCAGGGATGGGGATGGGATGGGATGGATGACGACGGCCTTTGCAGCCGGTCGGGTCGACAGACGATTTGCGATTCTCTATGGCTTGGCACTAACACCGCTTGGACTGCCGCCGCTGCACATTATACAGAAGAGAACTAAGAAGGTCGGCGTTACCGGCAAGTACGGTACCCGTTACGGTGCTTCGCTTCGTAAGCAGGTCAAGAAGATGGAAATCACCCAGCACGCCAAGTACACCTGCACCTTCTGCGGCAAGGTTCGTTCAACTGCGCTTGCCAAGGATGGGCTGTGCAGAGTTGCAGGACTGACTCTGGCTGCTGCTGCTGCTGTTGTTGCTCTAGGACTCTGTCAAGCGCCAGTCGGTCGGTATCTGGGAGTGCAAGGGCTGCCGCAAGGTTCTTGCCGGCGGTGCATGGACTGTCGGCACCACCGCTGCTGCCACTGTCCGCTCCACCATCCGTCGTCGTACGTTGTTGATGCCTGATTGCTTCTGCCTGCACCTTCAGTCTCGGTTGCTGACTGTATCGTCTGACATGCATCGATCGATGGACTGGACCACGGCTGCCTGTGCCACCGCAACCAACCCACCCGCTGCAACTGGCTCTGGCTTGTCTGGATCATCTCAATTGCAACCACACGGCAACACAGTCCGTGAGCTCACTGAGGCGTAAACTGGCCATGGCGGATCTTTATCGGGCGGCGTTGGCTTTATCTGGAAGCTCCCGGCATGTCGCATGCAGATGTGCTGCTGACTGTACGATATCTCTTTCACTTTTAGCCAACAAAGCTTGATGGTCTTTTCTCTCACTACTCTACCGGATATCCCATTCACTTTGCTCAACACAGCGTGCTGCAAAGCAACCCAGTTTATTCGATCCCGTCACGCTCGCTGCCGGGCATGGGCGATGGTGCACAACCTCTAGATGCGGTCCTTGTCGCGTCCGTTGTGGCACACCATCTTGACGCGGCTGCGGAAGTCGTCCCAGCCGTGGTAGCTGCCAATGAGGCGGCGGAACCCAGTGAATGCAGCTCGTCCGTGCAGCACGCGCCAGTTGTCCACCATGGCAACCGTGCCAGGCTGCAGACGCACCCACAGCTCATTGTCCTTGGCGCGCAGCAGGAGCGTCCACTCTCGCAGTGCTGCATAAAACGTGCGCACGTCTCCGGCGCTCAGATGGTCGAGCACTGATCGGTCGTCGTTGTTGAATCGGATCTGCAGCGGGTTGCCATCGGCTGGGTCGAGGTTGATGACCGAAAAGTAGAATGGCGTCGGCTGCATCAGCGTGTTCTTGTCGCCGGCAGAGTGTGCAGATATCTTGATCTGCGTGAGCGCATCGTATGCCCATCGCGAGCGCTCTTTCAGCTGCGATGCCACACGAAATCCGTCCACATAGAGAGACTCGCCGCCCTCGCCGCGATGCTCGAGCAGATGGAACATTTGCAAGCTGGATCGCCACAGTTTAGCCAAAGAATGACGGCTAGTGTTCATCACGGCCAGTGCCGTGCAGACGGTTCACATACCCAATCGGGTCGGTAAAGTAGGTCGTGTCTGTGTGGGCTGGAAGTGCTATGCTCGTGTAGGCCGTGTCGCCATGCTCAAGGTTGGGCGAAAAATCCCAGAACCCGCCTGGTGGTGAAAGCAGTCATTGTCGAGAGTGTGAGTGGATGTGGAGGCAGGCTCGCTTCCCAACAGAGGCAGGCCGGCTGGCTCGCTTACCGTAATGTGTCTCGCGGATAAAGGAAACCCTGCGCGCAAGGGCCTCGGTGTCCTGTCAACATGACAAGCGCCGTCAGGTCCCAAGTTCTTTGCAAGCCACTGATCAACTCCAAGGCACCTTTGGATTGGCAGGAACACCAGACACGAACCCGACGCCATACTCGTCAATGTTGTTGAGCCACTTGGCCAGACCTGCGTCGCCAGCCATAATCTGCAAGCCATAAACTGCTGGTCAGATTTTTGCTGAAGCACAAGCGATATGCTGGCCTCTCTTTGTCGGCGATTACCTCGTCATACGGAGTGGTGGGCAGACGGCCGGCCAGATCCGCACCCCACAGCTTGTAATCGCGCCTGTCCAGCACGAAACACGAGATAAGCTCCAGCAGACCGATGCTATGCATGCGGGACAATACACAGTGCCCTCACCTGAGGGACACGTCGTGTGATGCAAGCTTGGGTGCATAGGCGTGATCGTGAAGCCATGCAAGTGGAAACACGCTCGTGTGGGATGGACCAGACCCTTGCCAAGGGTCACGGTGTGAGTGAGTTGTGCAACTCATGGTATAGGCAGTCAAGACAAGAGGCGAGCGGATAGACTATTTACATTGGACGACAAGGCTGCTGCCAGCTGCAATGCTGGCAGACGAGGGGCGAATGTCAAGCGGAATGCTGCTTGTGTCCACGAGCCGCTGCTTTGTGATCTCATGGAAGCATTCAGAGCAGCGGCAATGATCACGCAGCCAGATGCCATGGCTGCATGCCCATCACGACGGATTAGTCGCAGGAGCGTAAGCACATTCTCCATTGCGAGGCCACGGCAAGACAACACTGACAAGGCTGCGGCCTTGCCGTCAGGGAAACCGACATGGACCATGCCGTCCTTGTCGTCCACACGCACGGTCGGCTGGAAGGTTGCCGGATGCCAGACTCGGTCAGCCGCATCAGAGACGAGCCGCACGTGCAATCACAGCAACAGACGCATCCTACCTGCACAGCAGTCGAGCTGGACGACTGCATTCTCTGCTGCCGGTGCACCAGTGGCGATGCATGCAGATGGCCAGGAAAGAGATGCATTGGTGTGACCATGCGGCATGGCTGCACAGCAGAGACCCGAGCAGCACTGGCTGCCATGCTGCTTGTGCTGTTGGTGCGTCTGCACATGTCCGTCTTTGCAATCCATGCGGCATTCACAGTCGACGCCACAGAGAATTGCCGGCCGCCAACTGACGGTAGAGCCACTGGCCAAGGTGCATTGCGGTGCAGGGGAGCTGCGTGAGCAGTTGCCAATCGACGGCTGATCATGTTGCGTCAGTGCAGGCCAGCGTCGCCTGTTTGCTTGATGTGGTCAGAACGAGAGAAACAATGAGGGGTTGTATTGTGATTGATGGACAGACAAGCAGACAGACAGACGAGCCGGCAGACAGGCAGACTGGCAGACAGGCAGACAGACTGGCAGACAGGCATGCAACGGACACGAGGCGGCATCGTGGCTCTACTCCTTGGCAAACTTGAGAGACACAGAGTTGACGCAGTGGCGCTCGTCGGTCGGCGTGGCAAAACCCTCGCCCTTGAAAACGTGGCCGAGATGGCCGCCGCATGCTGTGCAGGTGATCTCGATGCGTGTCATGCCGTGGGAGGTGTCTTCGTGGCGCGAGACGGCGCCTGGGATGGCATCTGCCGTCACCCCAGCGCAATGCAAGGGTCAGTCGCACTCGATCTGACCAGCAGTTGTTCCGTATGTTTATCCGCAAAGGCGGGCAATTGGGCAAGGGTCGACTCACCAAAGAAGGCTGGCCAGCCGCAGTGCGAGTCGAACTTGGTGGACGAGGTGTAGAGCGGCGTGTTGCAGCCTGCGCAGTTGTAGACACCAGTCTCCGTGTGCTTGTTGTACTCGCCGGTGTTGGGAGCCTCGGTGCCTTTGTTCCGCAGAACGCGGAATTGTGCAGGCGACAGGATGGCTCGCCACTGCGATGCTGTCAGCCGGCAAGCGACACAGACAGGCGACGCAGACAGGCGACACAGACAGGCGACACAGACAGGCGACGCAGACAGGGAAGAGCACGGCTGCTACCTCTTCGTCAGACTTTTGGATGGGCGACATGATGTGTGCGGATTTGGACGGGCCGCCTGAGAAGATCCGAGAGAAGCTCTTGACATTTCCAAGGCAAGCTTTGGCAATTACAAACAATTTTGTGATTGGGCTCCATGTCTGTTTCAGTGCAAACGTTGCTGTTTCACAGCTTTGCCGTTCATCCAACAATGACCGCCTCGGCCAACGCCACGAACCCCCGCATTGTCAAGGCCAAGAAGGCGGCGGCCGCTGTTGCGGCTGCGGACGGCAGCACGCTGCGCAGCCGCCGCACGCTGCCCAAGACGGACGCCACCAACGGCGGCGCCAAGGACGGCTTCG
Organism: Entophlyctis helioformis; assembly: GCA_025526915.1. Taxonomy (NCBI): domain Eukaryota; kingdom Fungi; phylum Chytridiomycota; class Chytridiomycetes; order Chytridiales; family Chytriomycetaceae; genus Entophlyctis; species Entophlyctis helioformis. The sequence continues at coordinate 87,748 of JAHLKH010000048.1, read as the reverse complement.
ACGTCCGCCACCCGTCGTACCTGGGCCTGTGGAAGCGCTCGATCCCGGGCGAGGACGACGACATTGCCATGGACGACATTGACGAGCCGCACATCAAGCGCCGCCACGCCATCCTCGAGAAGCACCCCGAGGTCAAGAACCTGTTTGGCATTGCGCACTCGACCAAGTACATCATCGTGGCCGTGCTCGTCTGCCAGGTCGGCATGGCGTACCTGTTTGGCCACGTGTGGACCGAGTCGACGGCGGCGCTCATCGCTGCGTCGTTTGTCGTCGGCGGCACGTTCACGCAGGTCATTGGCAGCATCATCCACGAGGCCTGCCACGGCCTCATCTTCAAGAGCACGCTGCTCAACCGCATTGCCGGCCTCGTCGCCAACATCGTCATCCCGTTCCCCATTGCCGCCTCGTTCCGCCGCTACCACCTCGAGCACCACGCCTACCAGGGCGTCGTCGGCCGTGACCCGGACCTGCCGCTGGACATTGAGATTTACTTGATCAAGGTGCGCCTGCTGCTTGTGTTGCTTCTGCTGTGTTGCTTCTGCTGCTGCTGCTCTCGTTGCTGTTTCGGGGCCTGCACTGGCGGCGCACTCTGTGCCCTGATGCCACGGCGTGGATGCCGTACACAGGCACACACGCATGCACGCTGGCCACAAGTGCTGGCCGCTTGCGCCTCCTTGGACTCCCGCATGCCGCCCGCATGCCGCCCGCTCTGTTTTCCCTTGCTGACAAATTTGTTGTCGCATCCGCATCATCCTGACACGCATTTGAAACATTGGATCGCACACTCGCTCGCTCGCTCGCTCGAACTCGAATCTCCATCCGTCCTGTACATCCGATCCTCCACAACGCGTCGCCTGCCTGGCATCGTCCCAATCTCACCGCACCATGCACCGCACCTCAGGGCAACCCCTTCATGAAGTTCCTCTTCCTCTTCTTCTACCCGCTCATGTACGTCGTCCGCGGCCTCGCCATGCAAAAGGCTCCCTCTGGCTGGGAGTACGTCAACTGGATCGTCACCCTCTCGTCGGATGCGTTCCTCTGGCACCTTTGCGGCCCTCGCGGCTTCCTGTACCTCTTCCTCTCGCTCTGGTTTGGCTACGGTATCCACCCCGCCGCTGCCCACTTCATCCAGGAGCACTTCACCTTTGACGACGGTCAGGAGACCTACTCGTACTACGGCGGCCTCAATGCGATTTTCATGAACATTGGCTACCACAACGAGCACCACGACTTCACCAAGATCCCCTGGACCAACCTTCCCGCCCTCAAGAACGCCGCCCCCGAGTTCTATGACTCGCTCGCGTCGCACCAGTCCTGGATGAAGGTCCACTGGGACTTTATCTTTGACCGCACCATGGGCCCGCAGTCGCGTCTCGGCCGCAGCTACGACGACCACAAGCGTGGCCGCAAGATGGTTGTCGCCAAGGTCATTTCGGACGAGGCCAAGCACTGGGAGGACAACAACGATGCCACCTCGAGCACTGCCGCCGCCAACTAGGTCTCGTTTCTCCATTTCCCCTTCTTTTTGTGTGCTTTTTCTCTTCCACTCTTGGTTCTTAGAGTCTCTCTTGCCCACACTCTTCTCTTTCAGTTATAAAACCGTCATTCAAGTCGCTCTTTGACAGCTCCTCAGGAGAGATCGTGGGTGGGGACGTTGTACAGATGCAGCCAAAAGTTGTAGTCGTCCCAGTTGGTGAAGATGGACTTGGCGTGCGACCGCACGATCGGCGTGAGAGGCTCAAGCAGCATGGCCTTGCATCGTCGCACCAGGCTCGAGACGAGTGCCAGCGCTGTCGGGCTGCCATGGGCCGTTGGCCACCACAGTTAGTCGCTGCGATCCCAATCGCGTTCGATTGCCGCGGAGCTCTTGCCTACCTGCGATATGGCGAGATGGTCTGTTCCAGACTACGCAGCCACTTGTGAACAACGGCAAAGATCGGATCGCTCTTTTGCATCACCACCTTGTCGAGCAGCCGATCCACAAGAGCCAGTATCTTGATCTTGGTGCCTTCGGATGGCGAGTCGATCCAGATCCTCTGCGTCCATGTTGGTTGTCCATGTCAGTGCCAGGGCCCACAATTGATCGTTGCCGCATCCATGCTGCGGCCAACATACACGCAATAGCAAGATGGCTTCCTTGGTCACTTCAGGCTCGATCCTGCACGAGTGAAACAGCCGCTCCATATCGACAATCTGCTGTGGCTGATACTCGGCCGTAAGCGCCGCAATGAGTTGACCGAGATCGCCTGATTCCTCGATCCACGGGCTCTCTTCCTGGAGCAGCGCCTTGAGTACTTCGTGGCGGCTCAGGGACAGCTTTTGCGACTGTTGCCAAACGTGCCGCCGTGTCAGCACATGCCTGCTGTGCCACTGGCTGTTGCCAATTGGCTCGCGACAAGCCACAACACTCACAAGCACATCCTTGACAAACTCGGACTCGGCAAACGGCTCGAGACCCGTCAGCGTTGTCAGCAGCTGTCGCAGTTCCGTGACTTCCTCTTCGCTGACTGGGAAGAACTTGTACACCTCCTCGTCTGTGAAGATGGCCATGAAATGCTCTTCGGCTTTGGACTGCGTGGCTGCGCCTCCAGACCCCATGGCAGCGGCTGCAGCTGCAACCACATCGTCTGCCTCGGATCGCAGCATACTAAAGTTGCGCGCCACCGACATGATGTCGGCCTGCCCAGACAAGAAAAACTCGGGGCCTTGCGCCTTCTCTTCGGTCGGCAGCTTGCCAAACGTGAAGCGCGTAATGTCTTGCATGGGAAAGCTGACGGCCAGCTCGCGAAGACCAGGCAGGAAGCGCGTGCGTTGTCGTGCGTACTTTTTGTCAATGCCGTACCACAGCAGTTCGTCGCGTGTAAACTTGAGCTGTCCTGGCGCAATGCTGGTCAGGATTTCCTGTCATCATCAGCACGTTAGCTTCCGGCAGTTGTGTGTGCACACATCTTTTGCAAACGACCTCACATCGGCAGCAGTGTGTCTGCGTCTGTTCTGGTGGTCATGCTCGAGACTTGGAATCACGATCCGATCGACTATGGGATCGATTTCGACCCAAATGTCCTCCATGTTGACCAACACTTCTTCGCCATTGTAGCTGTTGGCCAGCTCTTTACGAGCGTCAAACGACGACTGCCATTGGACGGCTTCCAATGAGTACATCAACGGGGCATGCAAGCAAGGAGTCCGCCCCTCACCGCCATGGATGGTGATCGGCTGACGGCTTTGCTGCCAGGCTCGGAATCAAACCCAAACTTGCGCTCGTAGGCTTCGAGTCGTTTCTGTGAAAGCAGCTGCAAACAGACTCGGATTCAGCCGGATGGCAAAGGCCGCCAACATTAGAGGGCTGGCTCTTACAGTTGCCAGCGGGCTAAGCCGCTTGTCCATCTTGATCAGCGGAGGAGTGTCTGCGACGGTCTGGTATGCATGCGGTCAAGGTTAGTCGCGTGCAAGTCACCGCGTCAAGTCACAGATGCGCACCAGTTTTTCAATGGCTGAGACATGGCGGTGCAAAGGGGGCGGATATTAGCTGGATCGTCGCAACCATGGCGCGGCAAGCATATCACAATGAATGCTCTCCACTCGCCTTTGGTCATGGCTCCTTTGAGCGTGTCTGCTGCATCGTGAAGTCCAGAAAACGGGTCAGGGTCGTAGATGAGCAGCACCTGCTCAATCATGTCTGCCATGACCTTGAGCGTGTGCTGCGAGGGAGCCCCGCGGTGCATATTGTCTGCGACAAATCATGGGCGAACGATCAGAGGTTGGCCCAGACCCATCTCGAACAGCAGAAACCATACCGCAAATGAACCTCATGAGCCACTCGGCTTTGAGTTTCATGGCCCTGATCTGAGGATGGACTATCAGCGTCTCGCTGCGTTCGATGGGACGCTGGAGTACAAGCATGCGCGTCACGTGGTCGTTGATAGACTTTATCAGATGGGCGTACAGATCGCTGCGCGTTCTAATGTCTTTGATCATGCGCAGCATGCGTCCGTTCTCGTCAGGATCGGGGGGAACAAACGGCCGAACGAACAGATCCTGATCCAGCAAGCAGGCAATCAAGCAAGCAAGCAAGAATGGCATGGTATGGATGACATGGCATACTGGTGAGCATCCAATGCATGTGCATATATGGGCTCGTGTCCAACCGCCCACCTCCCATGCGGCAATGAACGCATCTTGCGCATCCAGCGAAGAAGGATCCTCCACAAAGATGATCTTGGTGTCGTGTGCGACCAGCCAGTCGGTCACATTGATCATAAGCGTCGGAAGAAAGTCAATGAGCGGCTCAAGCTCCAGGCAGCTTTTGATGAGCGCAGATACGTCGTCAAAGTTTTCTGGCTTCTCAGGCATCGCATTGAGTGCATGGCGCAATCTGGGCTCGCAGCACCAGAACAAACCATCAGTCTATCGGCCCGTCTTGCACATGCGTGAAAATACTCCAGACACACGTTTCGCGTACCTGCGGATTGTCCAAAAGATTAGAACGCGCAGAAAGAACAGCCGCTGCTCCTGTAAAACAAACGGCGTTGATCTCGTTGGTTATGGTGCCTCACTCCATGCATGCGTCGTGCCGCCGAGGCCATGTAAGCACTTGCCTGGATTGGCTTTTGGACAAAGTTGACAAGCAGCCAGTTGAGCGCACTGGGCACGTCTTCCGCCAGATGCTGGCCAAGGTTCTCTGTAAACTTTTGGAGCAGCTGTGTTTGGCCAGTATTGTCAGACGAAAGTGCGAATGAAGCCGTGTTACAGGAGTTCATGGCCCACCTGAGAAAAGGACCAGTAAACGAGCTCCTTTTGGAAAGGGTTGCCTAGCGCGTTGTCGACATTCAAGTCCTTGAGCGTTTCTGTTGTCTGGTGCGTCGCGTCCAGCGTCAGGTCTTGGCTGCTTCAAGCAACGCGTCGTTGGCAGGCTCAACATGGCAAGGCAAGCGGCTTGCGCAGCTACCGACCAGCTGGTTGATGGCGCCTCTTCCTCGCTCGTATTCTTCCTCTCGGTCGTAGCGGTCAAAGCGGTCATAGCGGCCGTCGATGTTGAAGCTGTCCGCGAGCTCATCGTCAAAGCTCATGTTGGGTTCGCCGGTGAGATCCTTTGACCCTACGCTGCCGATTGGCCTGCCATCCAGTCACGTGGCGTTTCACGTGACCAGACTTCCATCCAACAATTTCGGCATCAATTATTGAATGGGGATCCTCACCATCGACATAACAGGACGGCGCAATCGAGGTTGGTGAGGCTGCATGTTCGCAGATGTGCGCTGTCCACTAGTCGTTCATGCTGGCTGCTGAATCTAACGTCGTGATATGATACGCTGGCCACAAAGATGGGTGAGCAAAGGCGCTGTGCACTGACTGTGCCTCGTTGGTGATGATCAAGCAGACAAGCCCTTACGAACATGCCCCGTCTCCATGATCACCGATCCATGTCTAGCATCTCAGCAGCGTCCAACTGGCGGCAACGGCAGCAACGGCAGCAACAGCGGCAACGGCAATGGCGGTGATCAGAACGCCTGTTGTGTGTCGGTGCTGTCCATCGTCGGCGCTCTGCTGAAGGCGTTCATGGGCAACGGCAACGGCAGCGGCAGCAATCCAACGGATGCAAGCGGTGGCAAGCCCAACGCAGGCCAGCAGCCAACCGTTGTGCAGGTTCCGATGGTGCCAGTGTCGACGCAGCCCGGCAGTGTTGCAGGACCACAGGCACCGCATGCGCCGCCACTTTCACCGCCACACAAGCCAGCAGCTCAGCAGAAACCGCACCCGGGCAAGCCTTATGAGGAGCACCTCGAGGATCCAGAGTTGCTCAGACAGGCCGAGCACTTCCGGTCAGAGGCAAAGCGCTTGGGCGACGAGCGTGGCGATCTGTACGAAGCCTCACAGCAAGCGTGGAACAGTGGCGGTGAGAGTCGCTGATGACGATGGCGATGACGATGGCGATGATCTGCTCGCTCTGGTGTTCTGATGGATGCATTCCGCCGACAGACAAGGCCGAGGCCAAGGAGTTGTCGGACAAGGCCAAGGCCGTGGGAGAGCGCATGCACGCCGCCAATGCCAAGGCGTCCAGCCTCTTCTTCAAGGCACACAACGAGGGACGCGGACTGCTTGAGATTGATCTCCACGGCCAGTTTGTCAAGGAGGCCATCGCGCTCACCGACCGTCGCATCGTCGAGTGTCGCGAGGCTGGACAGGCCGAGCTCGTCATCATTGTCGGCAAGGGCCTGCACTCGCCCGGAGGCGTTGCCAAGATCAAGCCGGCGATTGTTGAGCTCATGCAGAAGCACCAGCTGCGCGCCATGAACGACCACCCGAACGCGGGCTGTCTGACCGTTGTGCTCGGATCGGGATCGGATCGCGGCACGACCTTTGAGGCCGTGGGCCAGCGCGGACTGGGCGGCAGCGGCAGTGGCGGCAGCGGCTCTGCGGCCACTCTTGCATCGCGCAATCCCGACGCTGATGACTCTGTTGTGGACCAGTGCCGAATTCAGTAATTAAGCTTTGGCGGCTTTGGCATTAAAGTCCAAAAAGGTGACACCCCCTCGCCTGGCTGTTGTCTGGCCTTGCTCGGCCTTGCTTGGCCTAGTCTGGCCTGGCCTGGCCTGGCTTGCAAAGAGACGAACGGCCTGGCATCGTGGAGACTGGGCCGTACGGCTGGCTGACACAATGCCCCATCAGATTCAACATCGACGACAACGACAACGACGACAACGACATCGACATCGACGACAACGACGACAACGGCCTGAGCGATAACGGTGGCATATGGGCTGCATCTTCCGACAGTTCCTCGACGGCAACAGCGAGCGGGTCTTTGCCTGCACAACCTGCAAGACCCATCTGTCGACCCACGAGGCAATAATCAGCAAGGTGGGGAGGTTTCTGCAATGCACACATGCCAGCCTTCCAGCCATCCAGCCATCCAGCTGGTACGCCACGCTGCACCGCAGCGCCTGCCATCCCTCCAGGGGCCAACTGGCTGGCTGCCAGATCGTTGTCCCAACAACACCATCGCTGGCATTTGCTGACCCATCCCACCCATTCACACGCGGTGTCTGTGCGCCATCCATCCATCGCACGCACGCATCCATCTCACACTCGTCAAACGCCCCCCGATCTGTCTGCAACCCCCACGCCATCGCCAACACGATACGTCACGCATCGCGCCGATCGCCATCGCGCTCCAACAGGCTTTTCAAGGACAGCACGGCAAAGCGTTCCTGTTCAACCAAGTGTAAGTCGTCTGCTGTGCAAACACATTGCCATGCGCAGCCGTCGTTGCACCGACTCGGCAGCGGCACGGCTGACTGACTGACGGGTGTGCGCCAATCAGCGTCAACATCTACGAGGGCAAACCAGAAAACCGCCACATGACCACCGGCCTGCACACTGTTCGCGACATCTACTGCACCTACTGCCAAACAGTCGTTGGCTGGAAGTACGATAAGGCGTTCGAGGAGACGCAAAAGTACAAGGAGGGCCGCTTCATCCTCGAGCGGCAGTTGATAACAGAACTCTGACGCCCAGCCGGCTCGCCACTCGTCGCACTTTGACTTCGCCCTCTGCCATACACACGTCTCTGCCTCCTCATGCACGCCTTGTCCGTCCTTCTCTCTTGGAACACCACGAATGCTGGCGCTTGGATCCTTGCCAAACACCGCCCGTCTCACCATCATGCCGTGTTCAAATGGCAAGAGTCGTTCATCGGCAAACGATATAGATGTCTTTCCATTCAGCAGCTCCAGTCGGTGTCCATGGCAGCTACGGTGTGTGTGTGCATGCATGCATGTCTGTCGCCAGGTTGTCCGAGACGCTGCAGTCTGCAGACGACCTTGCTGACAAGTCGCCATTCGCAGACGAACAGCGCCATGCATCACTTGGCACTCTTTCTCCCTTCTCTTCTCTTCTTTGCTCCGTACTCTCTTCCACATGCCTCCCCCATTCTTTTCCACCTTGCACCTTGCAGGACCTCCTTGTGCTTCTCAGCGCTCTTCATGACTAAAGTCGTCCTTGGTCCTCAGTGGCCCGACGCGTTCAACATACACTTAATCAAGCAACGCACAAGAGACGGGCTCGATGCTGGCGAGGAACGCATCGCCTGGACAGACACAGCCGCCTGGCAAGCTGTTTCAGAAAAAGACCAACAAGGCCAAGAAGGGAATCAACGCAGTGAGTTTTCAGATACGCTGCCACCATGAGACTGTCTGCATCAACAACAGCCCGCCGCTCTTGCTGCCAGCATCCGCCGCCAGCATGGACAACAAACAAACACTGACGCTTCCCGTGTCTCTCTGGTCGTCGCCATCCACGCCGCGTACACACACCTCACACACACGACACACATACATCCTACAGCTCATTCTGACATCTGGCGCACTGGCCTCTATCGGCTGCCCGTCCTATTTTTCGTTTCTGTCGTTCAAGGGTGCCAAGCTCGACCCTGTCCGTACCGCTGTTGCAGGAACCAACCACGCCAATGGCGAAAAGTCTCGCGCCACGCCGCTCGGCCTGAGCGCTGGCCTGGCAGCCTCTCGACGCGTCGCGAGCATGTCTGTGTTGTCCTCGTCAACCTCGTCCACGCTGGCTTCGTCGTCCATATCACCCGTACCGTCTCCTGCCATGCCACGAGCGCACAATATGGCATCAAACACAAGACAGGCGGCTGCCACGTTTGTTGGTGCCAACACTATCGCGGCAACTGGCTCGTCTGGTCTGAATCACGGCGCAAAGGACAGCGCAGTTCGTGGAAAGCAAGAGCATCCTGATACGACGTCCAGTCAAAACAAGCCCTCGACTTTAAAAACCAAGTCGACGGTGCCATTTGACGCGAGCCTTCTATGTGGCAATGCCACGCTGCAACCAGCCACATCAAACATCAACGACGGCGATGACGACAATGACGATTTTGCAGCATTTGCAGCCGAGTGCGACCAGTTCGAGTCTGCAATCAGCGACGCCAAGGCTTTAAGCACAGCAAGTCGGCAGCCAGCGTGCGATCGTCGTGTTTCTGGTACGCCCTATGGTCTGGGCGGTCCGAGTGGCGCGCGCCATCCATCAGCTCTGCCTGGGCCGAGCGCGGCCTTTGCGTCTGTACAAGCAACTGCAGCAACGCCAGACGTGCCCGTCCAGGAAAATCACACTACAGCCATGTGGCACACCCGCCGTATCCAGTCTGCACCTGGAATGGCGGGTATGGCATGCCCGCCCGATCTCCTCGAGTTTGACGATTCGGGACTGGATGACACTGGCTTCCATCCTGAAGACTGGCTCGTCCCTGCCGTCAAGAGCAAGGCCGAAACCCGCCACCGTCGCGGATGTGCTGGCGGTCTCATTGGCGGTGGTCCTGGCCCTGGAGGCGACACGCACGGCACTGGCGCTGGCATTGGATCGAGCAGCCGGATGGACCGTGATCGATACCTGGAGGACTGGGACACTGACTTTGACCTCGGCGATGCGGCTGATCACAAGCAGCAGCCGGGACAGGCTGGGCACTCGAATGTCCTCGAGATTCCAGAGTTTGTGGTGGATCTGCAGTCGCGACTCAAGGCAGACATTTTCAACATGCACAAGTTTGCGCTCCATATGCAAGGTAGGACTTGCCAGCGCATTCATCGCTGTGATGGGAGGGCAGCGTGACACTCATTCTGCTGCATTGGCTCGCGCATTCAAGACCTCCGACTGGTGTTTCTGGATGCCCAGGATATTGCCAACGGGCTCGCAGCACGCAGTCCGACGCCTGCGCGGTTGGCATACCTTCGCGATGGACAGTACGCACAGATCATTGACCAGTGCAAAGTCATGCTGGACCTGGCGGATTCGGCCGAAGACGAGACGGGTGCGGCTGGAGCGCATATTACAGCACGCCACATTCAAGTCCTAGGCGAGATACTGGCAGGCAGCGGCAGCAAACCAGTCCAGGGCTCTGCAGACACAAGCGGCAAGCGCATCGAGCCAGCTGGCCAGTCGCGAGCACTCGAGACATTGGAAGCAGGATCGTCGGCGGCTGTGCCAGCAAAGGATTCCAAGGCGACCGCGACAGAGCCTCTGATACCACCAGAGACGCTTGCGCTTGTGCAGGACATGGTGCGTCGTGGCGTGTTTGTGTTTGGCAACGATATTCTGGCCGTGCTCTTGTCGCGCGTGGCTCCGCTCAAGCATGCGCTCCATGCCTATGTCGGCGAGCTGCGTCAGATTGCCGTGACTGGCCGTTGATCCATGCATTGCGCCACACGAGCCCGTGTGTGTTCAAGGAGAGCCAAGCGGTGCTGGTCGTGCGTGCCGGCCCCAAAGTGGCACACGACTGGGGGACATTGACGAGAAATAGACCGAATAAAGTACAGGCGATGCCTATTTGTGAACCAACAGTCCAGCAAGCTAGTGATCATACACGCATAGATTCATTGGCCAAGCATTGATGTGCAAACGCTTATGATGCTTAATATTCTAGGCGAGCGTCTCGACCGCCTTGATGAGCTCTTCGTAAGAAAAGGTCTGCGGGCTGTTGGAAAACGTCTCAACAAGATCCATTTGGGTCTTGGTGCCCGTCGAGTAGAAGAGCTGGGTTTGGTACACGAGATTCTGGGCCTCGAGGATGCTGAGGTTGCCGCCACTCGGATCGCCAAGCTCGCCCACCATGAGCACAATGCCCTTGGAGGCGGCCATGTCGACGTAGTGCGTCAGCACGAGGCTGGGACGGGCCATTGCACCGTTGGTCTTGTACTCGAGCAGTGGGGTGTAGTAGGTCTGGTGGCCCGAGAACTGCATAAAGAAGAGCTCGTAGCCCTCGTTGCGGGGCAGTGGAAGGACAAACTGTCGTCGAGGCGTGTCGAACCCAGATACACAAGGTTAGCTGATCGTTATCGGCGCACTCGTGCCGTGGCAACTGTCTGGCTGACTGACCATGGGGAACTGGCGACCACGCTCGTGCAGCTTCTGGTAAAAGGCCGCGTCAATGGAGGCACTCAGACCCGTCTTTGCGCTGTGATACTTGTTCCAGATGTCTGCGATGCTGGTGGGCGACTCCTTTTCCAGCAGCTCGACCTTGACGATCTGGTCCAGCGTCTGTAAAACGCAACGGCTTGTCAGCACACAGTCATGGATGCTGGAAGCGTGCGATCGCCTGGTCCAAGCAGTGCACGTCGAACCTTTGCGTACGAGGGAAGCGCAGAGGCAGCCTTGGACTTGCTGGCATCCTTCTTGCCATCCTTGCCGTCGTTGCTGTTGTTGCTGTTGTTGCTCTTGTTGCTTTGGGACTGCTGGTGCTCGGCCAGTTTCTTGTCGAGCAGCTTCTTTCGCTCAAGCATGTCGTCGACGGTAGCGAATCCAGCCCTGCCCGGCATCGCCCATGCAGCCTCGGGTCAGCAAGGGCAGCCGCCCAGCAGGGACAGCCGCACGGCACCACTCACTCTTGGGCCTTGCGCTGCAGCTTCTCCTCGTACTTTTCTCTGAACTGGCGCTGCACGGCGGTCTCTTCGGCAGCGGCCAGTTGCTCCTCGACCGAGTCGCCAGCCGAGGGAGCAGCCGCCGTCGCGGGTCTCGAGAACAGAATGGACGACAGCACGTCGCCGTACGTCAGGGGCTTTCCACGGGCCTGGGCCTGCTGGTGCGGCTGGTCGAGGTTGAGCCAGTCTGTCCATGGCAGATGGTCAGTTGGCAGGCAGGCAGGCAGGCAGGCAGCCAGCAGGGCAGGCAGGCAGCAAGGCAGTTGGATGGCCATGAACAGACCGGCGGTGGACAGCGTGGCAAACTGGCGGGCCGTGACCATCTGGGCCGCCGTGAGGCGAGACGCAGGGGCGGCACTGGCGCCGGGCACAGTCGCGGCGTTGGTCGAGGCCGAGGCGGGCCGTCTGAGCTGCTGTGCTCTGCGGACTTGGGACATGCTGCGAGCGAGCATTCAACAGCCAACGAGGGAAGGCAAACGAAGACAAATGCAAGCAAATGAGGTCCAAAAACTAACAAAATTGTTGCAAACGTTTGCCCGCCTCCTCATCTGATGCTGCTGACAGACGCCGGAGCAGTCACACATCTGACGGTGCTGGTGCTGGGCCCGCCGCACGTCGGAAAGACGACGCTGTGCCGCACGCTGCTGTCGGGCGCCGTCGTCACGCCGTCGTCGCAGGTGCCGCTGTCGAGCGCTGGCGCAGGTGCAGGCGCAGGCGCAGGCAGCGGTGCATCGGCCGGTCCGCTGTATCTCGACTCGTACACGCCGTCCATCGAAGACTCGACGACGTTCCAGTTTGTGGCAGGCTTGCCGCCCGGCGCCGGCTCGTCTGCAACCCCCACGTCTGGCACAGCGCCCTCTGGCCCCTCGGCCCCCTCTGACGCTGTAAGCATCCGATCGATCCGGTGCTGTCTGCGGCTGTCTGCGGCTGTCTGCGGCTGTCTGCGGCTGTCTCGTGCAGCCACGGCTGTGCCCGGCGGTGTCCGGCTGTCGCTGCATTGCCAACCGCCTGCCTGCGTGCCTATCTGCCTGGCGCACCGGCTGACCAGCTTGAACCGACCAGAAGGACTTTCGGCTGCACTCGAACCTCGACTCGCTCACGCCTGCTGGTGCTGGCACTGGCACTGGTGGATCGTCGTCGTCGTCGTCGTCGTCGTCGACTTCGCTGCTTTCGAGCGGAGCTTTGGGCAGTCTCGGACACAATCACGGAGTGTCGGGCGGAGTCGGAGCCACCTCGGCCGCAAACTCAGCTGCGTATTCACAACAGCAGCAGCAGCAGCAACAACAGCAGCAGCAAGCACAAACAACAACGTCTCAACGCATCGTCGTCACACTGGTCGACATTGGCGGACATCCGCTCTACTACTCGCTCTGGCCCTCTGCCATCGCCGCTGCAGATGCCTTTATGCTCGTCTACGATGTCGGCGACAAGCGCTCCATGCACTCTCTCTGGAAGTTCTACAGGCTCATTGCAGAGACAAAGTGGATGAAGCCAGAGCACATCCCCATGCTCCTCGTCGGGAGCATGGTCGACACCGTCACGTCCGACGTCTCGCTCGGCGGCGTGCGACGCGGCAACAAGCGGCCGCGAGAAGTGCCAACCGCCATGGGCCAGCAGTTTGCAGACATTCTGCGCATCCCCTTTGCCGAAACGACCGGAAGAGCTCCCCAGTCCATCTCCTTTTGCTTCAGAACGCTGCTCGTCGAAGCCCAGCGAAAGGCCTCGCTGCTCGTCTCGTCCTCAAGCATCGTCGAGCATGCCTCGCATTTCAGATCCGAGCACAGCAAGATGGTCAAGGGCTCGGGGGCTGGTGGTGCGACTGGATCAGATGCAAAGGACGGCAGCCATGACCGCAACTCATCGTTTTCATCTGCCGCAGACAAGGATGCCTCTGGCTCGGCACCAACTTCGCCGCAAATCCTGTCGCCGTCGTCATCCAACGATCCAAACACTTCTACAGGAACCAATGGCGCCAGCGCAGGCAGCAGCAGCAGTAGCGGGTCGCGCTTTTCGTTTGCCTCCAAGCTCACCTTCCGTGGCTCGGTCGAGCGTGTCAAGGATGCAGTCGATCGCATGAGCGACAAGCGCAAGCAGGCCCATGCCCGCAAAGTGTCCGCATCCAACATTTCTGTCACCTCTGCCACTGCACCGTCATCTTCTGGGCCAACCAGTGCACCAACGTCTGTGTCCGAACACACCCCGACCCTCGCCATCATCACCAATCCGGCCGTCTCAGGCGACATGGGTCCTGCCGCCGCTGCCATCGCCGGCGCTAGCCATCAGCGCGTCCAGCGTCTGGACAAGAGTGCACGCGCAGGCAATTTATACAACTACGCCGCCCCTACTGGACCCTTGTCAAGCACCATCACACAGGCGGCCTCTTTCTCTCAAGACCAGCTGGCAGATCCAGCCAAGGCAACGCGTCCTGCTCTTGTTCGGAGCACTTCTGCAGACTGCATTCTGCCAAACCAGAGCATGCAGTCGTCGTCGTCCTCGTTTCTTTCATCGCCGTCCGTGCTCGCCGAGCAGTCGTACATCACATACGATGATCCAAACGACACGATGAATCGGTCGCGGACGCTTCTTCTGTCGCCTCGTCCAGACGATAGCCTGCCTCCTGCTGCATCTGGATCCATTCGCAACCGCCGCGACCTCGCCTTCCGCATGTGGCGACAGAGGCAGCATCAGCAGAAGGGAGGACAGCAACAGCCTTTTCTGCAACACGATCGGCACCGCGTGATGGATGCGCAGTTGCCTCACTCGGGATCGGCCAACTCTGTCCTTGGTATCGACATTGACCATCTGCTAGCTGCGCCGAATCACGCAAGCCATCGCCGCGGTAACAGCCTCGGAAGCATCCACACAAGCAGCTCAGGAGGGCGAGATACACGCGAACAAAGCCGCGCGAGTGGTGGCGAGCTTGGTGGCAGTGGCGCGTGGCTTGAGCCCGGCATGGCTGGGGCCGGTAAAAACCCCAAGCGACAGAGTGTTGCGATCACGTCCAATGGCGACCATATCCAGCTTCCCCCACGCAACATATCGCTCATGAGCCAAGTCATGCCTCTGTACAGCACTTTTAATGACGGCTCAATGTCCACATCAGACGCACATGCACATGCACACCAACACCCACACCCACACCAACAGGCGTCACTGCATCAGCAGACGCTTATCCGAGGCACCAGTCCCTTAAGACAGCGGATGCACAAGAACGGGCACGATCCCAGTCTCGCCCCCGGTCCCAGTCTGCGAATGCAGCCGCGCGGGAATCCACAGCAGCTGATTCGGCAGATGGGCCTGCGCATGAGTACGAGTCGGCTGTGCCAGTGTCCAATGATGCGACCGTGCCGCCTGGTAAGTTGCCCAAGTGGCCTCGAGGCTTCACCAGATGGTTGCTAATACTGGTTTGTGACAGCCACTGGACTGTATCCACCCCAGATTTCGACCAACAAGTCTCACTTGAGCCTTGCACGACGCCAGATCCAGCATCTCTTGGACGAGCTTGAGATGTTCGAGTTTGGCGACGACGGCGAGCACGATGGCGACGATCATCACCGTGAACGCCATTGCGAGAGCCATGACGGGCAAGCTGCCAACAACAACAGCAGCAGCAACGACGCGGGCCGCAGCAGGACAAACACGGACGAGAGTCGGCTTGGCAACACTCTGAGCATTCAACGGCGCAATCCGACACAAACTCCATCGCACAGCCGAAATCCAAGCCGACCGACACACAGCCGTGACAACAGCGCAACGCTTCCCATTGTGCCAGCAATCAGCCTCCGCCGTCCATCCGCCAGCGCAGATCTTCGGAATGTCAATATGACCGACACGATCACGTCAGCGGAGCAGCAGCAGCAGTACAGCCGGCGCAAACCATCTGTTGGCAGCATGATATCTGAAACTGGCGAGGCCGGACGCTTGCAGCAACCGCCCGTGGGGCTTGCAGCAACCGAGCCGGTGGCCCTCTCTGGCCCATCCATGGATGCACCCGATGCACAGCGCAGCACCTCATCGCAACAAGCACGTCGCGGCTTCCGCCCTCTGCATCCGCCAAGTGGCCGCGGACTGGATCTGCTGCCGCTGGAGCCAGTACCGGATGCTTCCGACGCCACTGCCTCGAGTAAGCCACAGCTGCTGCCCAAGATCCAGATCCAGAGCCACACGATGCTACTGGCCGAGTTTCTGCGATCGCTGGACGAGGAGCATCCGGACTTTGTGTCCAAAACGCTGGGCGGCAGCGCACCGCATGCCTACCGCTGATCCACCGCTGATCCACCGCTGGCCAGCCACTGGCCAGTCCATGTTGTGTTGCATCCGTTTGTTTGTCCATTTGCTTGTCCATCTGAATACAACGCATGTCTCGATCGTTCCGACTCGCTCTTGTGCAGCTCAGCGTGACGGCCAATAAGCAGACCAACCTGGCCCGTGCCCGCCAGCTGGTGTTGCAGGCGGCCAAGGAGGGGGCCAACGTGGTGGTGCTGCCCGAGTGCTTCAACTCGCCGTACGGCACGCAGTACTTTGCCGAGTACGCCGAGGATGCGGTGCCCACGCCAGCGGCGGTGGCGGCCAAGACGGCCCAGCTGAGCGAGACGCCCACGGCCCTGTCGGGCATGGCCAAGGAGGCAGGCGTGTACCTGGTCGGCGGCTCGTTCCCGGAGCGGGTGTCTGTGGCGGCGGCGGCCTCTGCGCAGCCGTCCGAGCCGCAGTTCAAGTACTTTAACACCTGCACCGTCTGGAACAAGGCGGGCGACCTCATCCAGACGCACCGCAAGGTGAGTCCGAGTCCACGCAGCGCGGCGTGCACCTGCCGACGGGAACGCACGGCCCGCCCAGAGCGCGGCCGGTGGCCAGACAGGCTGACGATCGGCTGGCGGCCCGTGCTGGACAGGTGCACCTGTTTGACATTGACGTGCCAGGCAAGATCACGTTCCAAGAGTCCAAGATCCTGTCGCCCGGCTCGCACCTGACGCACGTCGACACCGAGTACGGCAAGCTGGGCATCGGCATCTGCTACGACATGCGGTTCCCCGAGATGGCCATGGCGGCCGCACGGCGCGGCTGCGTGGCCATGATCTATCCAGGCGCGTTCAACACGACGACGGGGCCGCTGCACTGGGAGCTGCTGCAGCGCGCACGCGCGCTGGACAACCAGATGTATGTGGCGGCGTGCTCGCCGGCGCGGGATGAGACGGCGTCGTACGTTGCGTGGGGACACTCGACGATTGTGGATGCGATGGGTGCCGTGGTGGCGACGACGGACGAGAAGGAGTCGATTGTGCACGGGCTGGTGGAGCTGGACAAGATGGACGAGGCGCGGCAGGCGATTCCGGTCACGGTGCAGCGCCGGTTTGACCTGTACCCAGACGTCTCTGCGGCCGCCACCGTCTCTGAGCAGTGAGCGTGGCCGGATCTGTGCAGCATGCGACAGGAAGGCTGCGGTCGGCAAGCAGATGCGGTCCGCAAGATGCAGGATGGTCGAATGAACTTTGCCTGATCTGGATCGACATGCGGCGCGCGATGGCGATGACGGCGCGGGCGGTTGCTTGCGCGCAGGTGCGAGCGCAGACGGGCATGCAGACGCAGACGGGCATGCAGACGGGCGCGCAGGCGCTGGTGCGCGGCCGCTGGCTGTCGCTGATGGCGGCCACGGGCAGCGCAGCACGGCTCGCAGGCGTGTCGGCCGCGGGCAGCGCCGCACGGCCCGGTCCCGGCCGCAGGGCGTTCTCCACAGGCTCATCCTCTGAGCCGCTCACCACCAAGAAGAACAACTCGCTGCCCATGCTGACTGCGGGTGCGCTGGCCACGGGCGGCGCCGCCTACTACCTGTACAGCACAAGCAGCAGCAGCAGCACAAGCAACGACAGCGCGGCCAAGCAGGCGGCGGCCGCAGCGGGCGAGGCTGGCATGCTGGCTGCAGACGGCCTCGAGGACCTGCCGCTGCCCAAGCTGCCGCCCGTGCCCCGGCTGCTCTCCGACGCAGAGATTCGCCACGTCCTGACGGCCAACGAGGCGCTGCTGGTCCCAAAGCCTAGCGCCAAGGCGGCGGCAGACGCTGCGGCCACGGCAGCCAGTAGCAGCAGCAGTAGCAGTGGCAGTGGCAGTGGCAAGCGGCCCGTGCGCATCGACATCAACTCCGTGGCCAGCAACGCTCCGTGCGAGGACTACCACGCAGAGGCCATGCTCGGCTCGGGCCTGCTTGTTGGGTGCGTCTGCCAAGTGCCTGTGCCACCAACTCGTGCCGTGCCGTGCCGTGCCTTGACGTGCCCGACTGACCCACTGCTGCAGCATCATCGACGGCCATGCCGGCCCCGACTGTGGCAAGGTGCTCTCGACGTTCCTGCTGCCCTACGTCGCCAGAGCCATCACGGCGGCGTCCATCCCCAAGGAAGCCGGCCCGGCACGCAGCAAGGCCATCGAAGACGCCATCACGGCCGGATTCGTGCAGATGGACGCCGACATTGTCAACGCCTCCTTCACCACCTTGCCGACCCACGCCACAGACGGCTCGGTCGGCCCTGCCGCCGTCGTCTCGTCCACGTCCGGATCCGTGGCCAGCTGGCTGTTTGGCCTGACTGGCCCGACGCGATCCGCCGCGCTCGCCAGTCTGCGCACGGCACTGGCTGGTGCGTGCGCCATTGTAGCCTACCTGGACGGCGACGACATCTACGTGGCGTCCACGGGCGACTCGCGCGCGGTGCTGGGCCGCCGCATTCCATACGCCAAGGACGGCTCGGGATACTCGTTTGTGCCTACTGCGCTGAGCATGGACCACACTGCACGGAATCCGGGCGAGTATGCACGCATGGCAGAAGAGCATCCCGGCGAAGAAGTCTTTAGTCGCGGCCGCGTGCTTGGCGGCCTGATGCCCACTCGCGCGTTTGGTATGTCCCTGCCATGCGTCTCGCTTCTTGCCGCTCCCGATCCATTCCTTGCAACTGACAAGACCATTTATCCCAGGCGACTCTCGGTACAAGTGGTCTCTTGAGACGCTGCTTGGCGTCATGGAGCACTTTCCAAAGAACACTCGCCGTATTCCGCGAAACTACCGGACGCCTCCGTATGTGACTGCCAAGCCGCAAGTGGTGCACTACACACGCACCTCCAGTGACGACTTTTTGATTCTTGCGACGGACGGCCTGTGGGACGAGCTCAGCAACGAAAAGTGCGTGGCCGTGGTGGGCAGGCACATGGACAGTGGTGCTGCAACAACAGGAACAGGAACAGAAGCTGGAGCTGCAGCTGGAACTGCATCTCTGGCCGCTCGGTCCAACGCAGCCACTCAGCTCATGCGCTCGGCCCTCGGCGGTGGACGCATTGTCCCCCACGAAGAGCACCTGCGCCACATTCTGTCGATCCCCAACGGGCCCAGCCGGTACTACCGCGACGACATCACGGTCAGCGTCATCCACTTTGGCGCGTCGGCTGACGGCGTTGCTGGATCTGGCAAGCCGCATGCCAAGCCCGTCAAGGACGTGGATGTCAAGCTCGGCGCCCCCAAGCAGCACCAGCTGGCCAACTGGCTCAAGGCGCTTGGCACCACGGCGCCGACTCCTCCCACTCCTGCTCTCCCAAGAAGTCGTCTGTGAAAGGTCTCTGTTTTTCCTGAGGACAGTCGCCAATATATAGTGGGTTTCCACGCTCTAGTTGACCCAACCGGGAACAATGGCGTCCAGAGCATGCACCGCAGTCAGCGCCATGGCAGCACCACGCTCTGCTGTCCTGTCGTCTCTGCGCTCCCTGGCCGCTCTGGGCGCACGCACCAGCAGCACCAGCAACACACCAACGCTGGCCGCTGCGTCTGCCGCTGCTCGTTGCCGTCGTGATCATGTCGTGGTGCAACAGCGATTCTCGTCGTCGTCGTCAGGTTCGTCAGGTTCGTCAGGTTCGTCAGGTTCGTCTCCGCTGTCGTCTGGCAACCTCGGATTGGGACTCGGAGCAGCAGCCGCTGCCGGTTTCCTGTACTACACTGGCAGTGAGTCTCCAATGCGGTCCCGTCTGCTGCCGTGCTGCACTCGCTAACGTTGGCTTTGTTGCACACGGACAGAGGCATTCAACGACCGCCGATCGGCGCTTGAAGCCAAGGCGCAGCACGCCAAGGATGCCAAGGATGCCAAGGATGCGCTTGAAGCCAAGGCACAACATACCAAGGATGCTGCCAACACCAGCGCGGATCAGCCCCGCCTGATTGTGCTCTGCGGGCCGTCGGGCACGGGCAAGTCGACGCTGCTCAAGCGTCTGTTTGCCGAGTTTCCCGACAAGTTTGGGTTCAGCGTGTCCCGTAAGTGGCTGCCGCTGGCGGCATGCTGGCGGTATGCTGGCGGTATGCTGGCGGTATGAACAGATCCGTTGGACGCGTGCGAGCCAGGAGCTGACTGCGATGCGTGTTGGCCCGCTGAACACGCGACAGACACGTCGCGCAAGCCGCGTGCCGGCGAGGCAGACGGCGTTGCGTACCACTTTAGCGACCGCGACACGATGAAGGATCTGATTGCCAAGGGCCAGTTTGTCGAGAGCGCCGAGTTTTCGGGCAACATCTACGGTGGGTTGGACGGCGTTGTGCTGTTGTGCCGTTGTGCTGTTGTGCTGTAGTGCTGTTGTGTCGCGAGGCTGTATCGCAGCCAAGAAGCACGCGGGATGGCTGATGGCTGATGGCTGATAGCTGATGGCTGATGGCTGATGGCTGATGGCTTGTATGCATGCCTGTATGCAGGCACGTCGTTTGCGTCGGTCGAGGCGGTGCTCAAGCAGGGCAAGAACGTGGTGCTCGACATTGACATGCAGGGCGTGCAGTCGCTGCAGCGGCTGGAGAAGCAGGGCGACGCGCGCACGATCGACACGGGCGCCGTGTTCAAGCGCGCGCCGCTGTATCTGTTCCTGGCGCCGCCGTCGATGGACGAGCTCGAGAAGCGGCTGCGGGGCCGCGGCACCGAGTCGGCGTCGTCGCTGCAGCAGCGCCTGGAGGCGGCACGGCGCGAGATGGCGTGGGGGCTGGCCAAGGGCGGCGCTGGTAGTAGTTCTGGCTCAGGCTCAGGCTCAGGCTCGGATGCGCAGACGAGCGGGTTCCAGCACGTGCACGCCGTGATTGTCAACGACCATGTGGACGCGGCGTACGAGCGGCTGCGTGCGGCCATTCTGGGCGAGTGAATGAAGAGCGTGGCTGTGTGTGTCGATGTGTGTGGCTGTGTGTGTCCATCAGCCATTGCTGCATTGATCCGAGCGATCCGAGTGCCGGAATGGCAGGTGGCGCTGTCTGGGCGTGTGTGGCACCCTCCGCCATCGACAGCCGCTCATTCATCACTATCGCTGTCACTCACTCACTCACTCACCGACTCACTCACACATTCATCCATCGCAATGGCATCGCTCGCAAAGCCCGCGCCGTCGCTGCTCGCCGCCCCGCTGTCGCTGTGGACCCGCCTCACGCACAAGCGCACCAGCCGCCTGCTGCTGGGCATCATGCTCGTGCTCTTTGTGCTCGTGCCCGCCGTCGCCTACATCAACGTCGTGGCGTCCATCGAGAAGCGGGAAACGTCCGTTTTCCCCGACGGCCTCGCCATTGTCGCAGAGGCCTCGACAAAGGCTTCAGCTGCTACTGGTGGCGGTGGTGGTGGTGGTGGTAATGCCGCTGCCGCCCAGGCCGTGTCCGTGGCCGGCATCGGCGTGCGCGACGTCAGCGGCAGCCCCGTCAACGGCGTCCTGCTCCTGTGCAATGTGACGTCCATCGACCCCTCCACCCTGTCCTACAAGGTCGGTCCTCCGCCGTCGCCGCTGCTGTTTCGCTGCTGTTTCGCGATTCGTTCTGCTGGACCGGGCACCCCGCCCTTGATGCCGGCCGCCTGCTTGTTTGTTTGTTCGCTGCCATGGCGGCCACTCGGCCCACTCGAGCCTTGCACGCTCAGACGAGCACCCTGCATTGGCGTCCAGCGGCTCACACCTGCCCCATGCCGACAGACCCACTTTGAAGTCGTCCCGATCGGCTCCATGGCCACGGGCACAGGGCTGTTCCGCCGCTTTGCCACGCCTCTCGAGATCATCGTCAACGGCATCACCTTCAACATTGCCGCAAACCAGCCTGGCCAGCCAAAGGACTTTTCCTTCAACTTCATCGCCGGTGACCCAAACAACTACCCGTTCGACAAGTACGAGCACAGGCTCGTCGTCTCTGTCACGGCTGCCAACTCCACGTATGCACCTACCTCGTGGCATGCCGTGTGTCCAACGACCCATCTGGATGACTGACGCGATGTGTGCTCTTTTTGTATGACAGTCGCCCGGTGCCTGTTGCCATGTCGGTCAGTGGCAGCATCCAGGCGTGGACAGTCAACTTTGACGATTCGGGCAGCGATGTCGGCCTTCTTGCCGTGCAGATCACAGCCAAGCGCTCGTTTACGACCATGTTCTTCTCCATGGTAAGGGCGCTTGCGGTTGTGCACACCAGCTCAGCGTCGATTGCTGCTGACACTCGGAATCCATCGCTAGTTTGTGTTTATCATGATGTGGATTCTCAGCATCACGGTGTTTTCGCTCGCCATGTCCGTCTGGATCCGCGACCGCAAGGTCGAGCCGCCCACAATCGGTGTCACGTCGTCGCTGCTCTTTGCTTTGCCTGCACTCCGTAACTCGCAGCCCGGTGCTCCTGTTATTGGCTGCACAGCAGATGTCGCTGGCTTCTTTTGGTGTGTTGCCATCGTGGCTACATCTGGTGAGTCGGTTGCGTGGCCTCTGCTGCTTGATCCAGCCATCTTCTCACCTGCTTACACATTCATGGCTTGGCGACAGCGTTCCTGCTCATGATCAACTATGTGGCCAAGTACAAGGAAGAGCACAAGCCCGGAGAAAGTGACCAGCTGCTTCCGTCCTCCCAAAAGATCTCGCCTCACATGTCCCACGCCACACTCCCCAAGGACTCCACCACCGTCGGCTTTGACGCGTCGATCCATCGTTTTGGAGCAAGCCCTTCCCTCTCGCGCGAAACCCTCTACGCCCGTCCAGACGCTGGCCGATCGGATGCTGCAGGATATGATTCTGACTCCTCTGCGTTTTTGGCAGCCCATCCATCACCCTCCCGTCCCCAGTAACCATCCTTGTGACCTACCCATTCTTGTGACAAATTTACCACCACCACCATCATCATCATGTTCAAATGCATCACCATCCCAACATTCATCATGTTCGCGTTGCAAACGCGTCTTTGACCAAGAGCAAACAACCACCACCAAACAAGATACCCACTGAAACAGAGCCATGCGGGCCCCAACGTTTATCCGTCAACTCAAGCGAGGCCATCTGGTCCAGATTGGCATTCTCTCGGCCGTGCTGGTCGTGCTAGTCATCCTTGTGCCCATCTTTGCAGACGTCAACAGCAAAGCTAGCAAGAACAAGGCCGACCACCGCGCAACAACACGTCTGGACCCCATTGCCATCGTCAACGACGACGCCGACCCCGAATTCTCTGGTCTGCTGCTTGCTGGTAACGTCGTCGATGTCAACCAGGCTGATCTGACGTTCAAGGTAATCGCTGCTCATGCAACTGAGCTTGGCGGCAGACGCAGAGCCAGACTCATTGAAACGTACACTGGCAGGTTCGCTTTCAAGCTCAGCCGTACGGCGACTTGGCGACCACGTTCAACGAGACGTCTGCCTACATCCGCCTTAACAAGCGGCTCCAGTTTCTGCTCAACAACGACAACCGCACGTTTGCTGCTGGCCAGACCATTCCGATTTTTGACAAGGTCGTGCCGTTCACCGACAGCAGTCCGTTTGCCTACCCGTTCGACAAGTACTCGAGCCTTATAGCCATGAGCACATACAATGGCGATTCTTTGGTGTAGGTGCCTGCCGTGTGTGTTGGTGGGCTGTTGGCTGTTAGGCCCTGACCGTTCCATGCCAACAACCTTGACGCGACGCGACGCGACGAAACTCGGCACGACGCGACTCTTCTGGTGGCACATGCAAATGTGGCAGCGACACAGTGCCAATGGCCATCTCTCTGTCTGGCGGCATCCTGGGATGGTCCGTTGACATGGTTGCGTTTGACTACCAGAACGAGTACGGCATTGTGCTGTTCACCGTCGTCATATCGCGCGCCGAGACCACAAAGTTCTTTTCCATGGTGAGCCACTCGTCGGTCTGACGCCGGACGAGCTAAATCCCTCAGAAGCCAAACTGACAACCGCGGCTCTTTTTGTAGCTTGTTCTGCTGCTGCTGTGGGTGCTGTC
Organism: Entophlyctis helioformis; assembly: GCA_025526915.1. Lineage (NCBI taxonomy): Eukaryota > Fungi > Chytridiomycota > Chytridiomycetes > Chytridiales > Chytriomycetaceae > Entophlyctis > Entophlyctis helioformis. Next base: position 64,094 of record JAHLKH010000048.1, on the reverse strand, counting down.
ACTGTCTGTTTTCACATTGGCCGTCACACTCTGGATCCGTGATCGCAAGGTCGAGCCGCCCACCATGGCCGTTGCGACCGCTTTGCTGTTTGCGCTGCCAGCGCTGCGAAACTCGCAGCCTGGCGCTCCGCCCATCGGATGCACTGCCGATGTCGCCGGCTTCTTCTGGAACATGCTCATCACTGGGCTGGCGTGTGAGTGCAAATGGTTCATGGCTGGGCTGCTTCAAACGGCAATAACTGACGGCAAGCCCAACAACGGCAGGCTTCTTGCTCATCCTCAATTACATTGTCAAGTACCGGCGCGAAAAGCCAGCACCCAAGATCGGCAGTCCTCCCAAGCCAAGCGACGCTTCTTGCAGGATTGTTGTGCAGTCGTCCGCGGCGATTGATGCTCCAGGCGATGTGAACGATCTCGAGGGAGGCAAGCCTGGCAATGTCAAGGCGTCGACGCATACGCTGACCTGAATGCTCCAATCAGAGACGCAAAGTGTGCGTCTATACGACGTGATGCCAGCCCCTGGCATTCGGGAGCTGCCTGTCAGCCATAAAGCAAGTGTGACGATTCCAATTCATCCATCGATCGATCCATCCATCCGTCACGTCCGAACGTCCGAACGTCTCTGGCAACGACAGCAGATGAGCAGCGAGACGCTGGACCAGATCGGCCTTGCACGGCAGTTTCCATGGTCGCCAGACCTGCCTGCCGTCCGATACGCTGCAGACGAGCCAGCGCTGCAGACCCTCTCCTACAGCCAGCTGAGCAGCATCGTCGAGGCGACGCAGCAAGCATTGGCAGAAGCAGGCGTTGGGCGGCATTCATACGTAGGCGTCGCACTCGGCCGCTCTGTGGGTCTCGTCGTCGTTGCGCTCGCACTCTGGCGTATCGGCGCTGTCTACATTCCGCTCGGCAGCATCGATGAGAGCAGCAGCACCACCGCCCTGCAGCAAGCACTCGCATCAGTTCCATACCTGGCATGCGTTGTCGTTGACGATGCTGGCCAACCCAAGGCAGCAGCAGCATCGCAGCCGTCCTCGATCACTCGGCTGCCCAGAGTGCACGGATCGCATCCTGCTGTGGTGCTGTGCAAAGCTGGGTTCGATCATGAGCCGGCCTATGCACACCACGACCTGGCATACATCATCCGCACGTCCGGCACAACACGGCCAGATGGGTGCGGACTGCTGGTTCGTGTGCCACGATCGTCCATCGCCACCAACGTCGCCGAGATACGGTGCGTCCCAGCCATGGCATCTGCCTACCTGTGCTGCAGTGGCATTCGCCAAGAGGCTCGTGGTCCTAACAACATGACCTAGCAGAGACCGTCTGGACGTGCCGACAGCCGGATCAGCCGTGTTTGTACTTGCATCGGCACCGACATTCGATCCATCGCTCATTGAGATGCTGCTTCCACTGTCAACCGGAAATGCTCTGCTGGTTGTCCAAGAGCCAGTCATCAAGACACCGCAGCGTCTGTTTGCAAGCCTGGTGCAAGCAAACGTCACGCATCTCATGACCACTCCGTCGCTCTTGATGCGCTTTGACGAATCTCATCGTCGCAGTCTATTGACAGGTGCGACGGGCGTTCGGCATCTGGTGCTGGGCGGCGAGCCGTTTCCGACTGCGCTGTTGGACATGGCCGGCTGTGATGGGTCTGCCGGAACCGGCCGTATTGAGGCATGGAACATTTATGGAACGACCGAGTGCAGTGTGTGGGCGTCACTGACACGCGTTGATCCGAGTATCCGAGACAAGCCAGCCTCGATCCATCACATGCTCGCACACACGGAGATGAGGATTGTGGTGGATGCAGACTCTGGCTCGGCTGCTTGGTTGGGCAGCGAAGCAAACGCGACGACTGAAGGCGAGCTGTGGATTGGCGGATCACAGCGCGTTTGCTTCATTGGAGACGAGACTGAGCCGGTATTGTGAGCGGCGCATGGCACGAGTGCGATGCCAGACAAGCAGTTAACAAGCCATGCGTGCAGGATGCGAGGGACAGGCGATCTTGTGCGCCACGATCCTGTCTCTGGGCACTTGACATATATTGGACGCCGAGACCGCCAAATCAAGCGGTCTGGATATCGCATCCATCTTGACGGCGTGGCACGGATCCTGCAGCAGACGCCTGGCGTTGAGCGATGCGAGTGAGTTGTTTTGTGCATGAGAAGATGACTGCGACTTGACGTGTCGGCTGACGCGGATGTCGAGACAGAGTGGTCTGGATTCGCGATGCCACAAACAAGGCAGACGCGCTCGGACGCCTTGCTGCATTCATCAAGCCACGCGCGAGTCTGTCGTCGTGTGACGAGAAAGACTTGGTTGTGCGTGCAAGGACGCACGGTCAAGAAAACATGCCGTTTTATGCCCAACCAGACTGGATAGAGTTGCTCAACGTCTATCCGGTTACTCGGCACGGCAAGATCGATTACGCCAAGCTGGCTGAAATGGCGGCATCAAGCATGGAGCAAACCACGGCAAAGCAGAATGGCGAGCCAGCAGTCTTGGAGGGATTCGTTTGGAGTCTGCTGCGCAAGCATCTTAAGCTGCCATTGCAGCAAGGATCACACTCGGACAGAGCAGCATCGTTCTTTCTTGCTCAAGGAGGCACGAGCCTCGATGCAGCCATGATAGTGTCGCAGATTGTGTCCCATTCAGCACCCCATGCAACCGAGACCATGCAGGCCGAGTGAGTTGCGGTGATGTTGTTCCTGGACGCTAGTGGCTGCTGCTGTGTGGCTGACTGATGTGAAGCATCATGCGCGTCATGCTGAACTCGACACTGGGCAAGGCTGTGGATCAGATTTGCCACTTGGTGCACAACGCAAGTGCTGATGGTGCAAGTGGGACAGCAGCAAAACGAGAAGTGCAAGTCGAGGACACGCCAAGTGCGACAAAACGACAGCGTGTGTCTCGCGTGACTCTTGAACGTGGCGGCATGCGGATCGTTGGAGCATGGGGTCGGGCATCGCAGGTTGGGAATGCATCAAACCTGGACAGCCGCACGAGCGAGTCGATCACACACACTATATCTCTGTCGACCGAATGGGCCATGGATCTCGAAAAATGCATCGACGCATCGCCGCTAGTGTGCGACATTGAGCTGCAGCCTGGCAGCAGACGCATGCAGCTGTGTGTTGTCGGGTCTCACTCGGGGCTGGTCGTAGCAGTGGATATTGAGACTGGATCGCGCGTCTGGACGCAGCGGCTGCCAGACCGGATTGAGAGCTCTGCGTGCCTGTGGACGTCTGCAGACAAACTGGCTGTCCCGCTTGTGATTGTTGGCAAGTCGATCATGGCGGTGACTGGTGGCGTGCTGGCAAGCTGTGATTGACTGGTGCTGCTTGGACAGGATGCTATGACGGGGTGGTGTATGGTCTGTCGCTCGATGACGGCAGCGTGACCAAGACGTTTGCCACGGGCGACCAGATCAAGTCTTCGCCAGCCTTGGACTCTCAGAGCAGATATGTGCTGGTTGGATCGCACGATCGCCACGTGTATGCCGTCGACTTTACGCCTGATGTGGCAAGAGCAGCTTGGCAAGTGGACATGGCAGCGGCCGTGTTTGCGTCACCGGCTGTTGGTGGGAGTGGCGGCGATCGATTCGTGGTCGCGTGTACACTCGGCGGTGTGATGGCGAGGATCGGCATGGACGGCACTGTGGCCTGGAGACGAACACTGTCGCCAGACGGCAAGCCGATCTTCTCATCGCCAGCAATCGAGCCATCGACAGGCACGATTGTTGTTGGATGCACTGACGGGCGTGTTTACTGCGTGTCAAGCAGCGACGGATCAGTGGTAAGAAGGCTGCTGGTAGGTGGTACTGGTGCCCAGCTGATCGTATGGCTTGCAATGCCAGGTCTGGACACACGACATGGACGGGCCGGTGTTTTCGTCGCCGTGCCTGGTTGCGTCAAGTATGCGGACACTGGTCTGCATTGGCTCGCATGGGAACCGACTGGCCATCCTGGACGCCTCAGACGGACATGCTCTGCACACGGAGACATCGGACAGCCCGGTGTACGCAAGCCCGTCGGCGTGCACGCTGCCCAGTGGTCGTGGCGTGCTCGTCGCAGCTGCAACCACTGGCGGACGACTCATGGCACTGCACTGTCTTGACGACGGCCGTATCAAGGCGTGCCAGCAAGCGACGCTGGGCGGCCATTTGTTCTCGAGCCCAGTGTTTGTGGATTCCAGCAGGCTGCTCCAAGGCTCTCGCAGCAACATCCTGTCATGCATTCGCCTGCGGTGAGCAGCATCCATGACCAGCCACAACGTGGCACAACGTGGCGCGACGTGGCATGTTTCCCGCCAATCAACCCAATATAAAGCTGGTTTGTGTCACCCATACAACACCCTATCGCAACCGAACACAACACAACGTTCCACAGCTCATCATGACGGCGCTTATTCTCGGAGGATCAGGCAGAGTCGGCCTGAAGACGATCACCCAGCTGCTCGAGCGCGGCGTCTCTGTCCGGGCTATTGTCCGCTCGCCGGCCAAGCTGCCCGCCACGCTCACCTCGAACCCATTGTTGACCATCATCCACAAGGATGTGCTCTCCATTAGCCCGTCCGACATGGTTGCGCACATCAATGGCTGCGACTCGGTCATCTGCTGCCTGGGCCACGAGGGCATCACGAGCAAGCCTGCCCGCCTTGTTCTCGAAGCCTGCCAGCTCGTTTGCTCTGCCATCGAGATGGCCAAGCCCGCCAGGCCCATCAAGTTCATTCTGCTCAACGCCGCAGGTGTCGACAACACGGACGGCACCGACCCCAAGCGCCGGTTCCCAGAGACGACGGTCCTCTTCCTTGTCAAGGCCTTTGTGACGCCGTTCCTTGACAGCGAGGCGTCTGCCCACCACTTTTCCAAGACCGTCGGCAAGACCAACCCGTACATTGAGTGGTGCGTTCTGCGATGCTACACGTTTATCGAGGGTCCCATCACCGAGTACGACGTGCACCCTGTGCTCTCCACGAGCATCCTCGCCGGCAAGGAGATCAACATGGCCAACATTGCGCACTTCAAGTGCGAGCTGGCGCTCAACGATCAGACCTGGGCAAAGTACAAGAACACGATGCCGCTTCTCCTCAACAAGCAGAGCAAGTGAATAAATTATGGACGTCTCCCTGTCAGCATCTTGGCCGTCTTTACAGCTCATGGCGTGTGCCGCGCTTCGTTCTTGTGTGTCGACGATTCTGTGTCCCGCGTGGCAATGACAGTGTTTTGTGTCACGAGGCAGTGGTGGAGATTCACGGCTCTGCCACTCGCTGTCACTGCCACTTGCTGTTTAAAAACGCACATCCCGCCCACACCCCCTCCCAACACAATCCGCCCAGCAGTATCTACGCAGACATGAAGCTCAAGGCCGCCCAGATCAAGCAGTTTGTGACGCTGGCAGTCGTTGCCGTCCTCCTCATCGTGCTGGTGCCCATCTTCACCGTCATGAACAACAAGGAGGGCGAGAGCAAGTCGCTCAAGTACAGCTCGACGGCGACCGATCCGTACGCCGTCATCGCCGCTGGCCTTACTGGCGCCAACGTGCCCGAGGCCAAGTTTGACGGCATCCTTATGCTCGCTACGGTCACGGCTGTTGACGCCCTTGCGCAGAACTACAAGGTTGGTCGTTGTGTGCTCCTGCCACTGCCAGTGTGCGGCCTGTTGCTGACAGGGGTGCGGTTTGTGCACATACCGCACAAGGTCCACTTTGATGTGGCTCCGCACGGCACGTTTGCGACTCCCATCAAGGACACCGATCCCATCCAGCGCCTGGCCGTCCCCGTCTCGCTCACCATTGCCAGCATCGTCAAGACGTTCCCTGCCAACCAGCTGATGCAGCCGTTCGACCAGACCATCTCGTTCGCAGACGGCACCATCAACAAGTACCCGTTTGACAAATACTCGAGCGTGTTCGAGATCTCCAGCACCGTCATTGGCAATTCCACGGTCGCTCCTCTTGCCATCGCCTTCTCGGGCGGTGTCCAGGGTTTCAGCAACAACATCAAGATCAACGACCTCCAGCCCGCGCTCCCGTTCGCCATCTTTGAGCTCGAGATCGTCCGCTCGTGGACCACGCTCTTCTTTTCCATGTTCGTTGTCGTTCTGCTGTGGATCATCTCGCTCATCATGTTCGCCGTCTCGGTCACGCTCTGGCTCCGCGGACGCAAGGTCGATCCTCCGACGATTGTCGTCTGCGGTGCTCTCTTGTACGCGCTCCCCAGCTTCCGCAACTCCCAGCCCGGCGTTCCCAACATTGGTGCTGCCATCGACGTGGCTGGCTTCTTCTGGAACATGATCCTCGTTGCCGCCGCCATGTGCATCCTCATGTCCAGCTTCCTCTTTGCGCAGACATCGACCGGCCCCAAGCCTGCCAAGCCTGCCTCCCCTCCCCAAGCTGATGCCACGATCTCGACCAAGGAGTCCAGCGCGACCATTATCGAGATCCCAAGCTCGAACTCCACCAACCCCGTCAGGCTGTAAGCTCGCTGTGTGTGTACATGAGCCGCTCTTTATCATCAATACATGGACTTTAGCCTCGACGGATCCTTCCTTCTTGCTGGCACTCAGCTGAGCACTTGTGCAACAGCCTATACCCATGCTGCCCATCGTGCTTATCCAGGCGGCTCTGCATTGCCTGGCTGTGCGAGCGGCTGGCTTGCATCGGGCGATGCTGACCGTATCAGCTGCCACACCTGTTGCGGCATGGGTGAGCTCAGCCATGCAGGTGTGTGGGGGCAAGACGCCAGGACTCACAACAAACAGGACAGTCAGCAGCCACGCAGCCATTGCAGCCGACAAGCAGGTCTTGAATGCAAAGCAGGAGAACCACGGCTGTTTGAGTCGTTGGTGCTGCCGTTGCGCCGTGGGATGTGTGCCCTGTGTGCCGTGTGTGCCAGCCGCCATGGGCATTATGGGTATCATTGGCTGGAAGGTATGCTGTTGCTGTTGCTGCCTTTCAACGTCATCTGGCTGTGGATGCATCATAATGAGGAAAGCAGGAAAGTGATGATATTTCAGTAACAATAAGCGTAGCAGAGATGTCAAAGCGACATTAGTAGCGGGACTGGTCGGGGTAGCCGTCGTTGCCCTTGGACATGGCAGCCATGGCCGAGTCGCCAAGCAGCGGATCGTTGATCTCCCAGTTGTTGATCTTGCCGCCGACCGAGAACTCCAAGTCCTCCTTCGTGACCGAGTCCCAGTACTTGTACACCATCATGACGGCCAGCAGCGTGGCGATGGTGCCGAAGAACATGCCGTCGACGTAGTGCTTGGCCAGGTCACAGATGCGAACGGAAAAGACAAAGTTGAACATCTGCGCGAGCAGGAAGAAGACGACACCAAACGACACGTCGGCGAGCGGCCACGAGTCCTCGAGCGTCGTGAGCACCACGACGACCTGGCAGACGATGTAAATGACGACAAAGGCGGCGCAAAAGATAAAGTACCAGATCCACAAAAAGTTGGGGGATGCCTTGGAGAAGCCAACGGCGTTCTGGAACGTGGCGATGCTGATAAAGTACGAGAGAGCCATGACCAAAAAGGACGAGATGCGCAGCGCCCAGAGGGACAGGGCGGTGCCGTCCTCGATCCACTGGAAGGGCACGAACCCGTTCACAAACAGCGACCACAGCGTTGCCATCGAGAGCGACAGATGTGCCGAGACAAAGTACGGGTAGACGCTGGATGCAGACGGGATGATGCCTGACACGACAAAGAACTCGAGCACGGTTGTTGCAGCGTAGAGGTAGAAGAAGAGAACAATCTCCTTGCGGCCTGTCCGTCGTCCATGTCAGTCTCGGCATTGGGTCTGCGCAGAACGGGCAGAGTGGCATCTCTGTCCATTCCTCCATCAACGCCAGGGAGCCATACCAACTGCAGTATACTTGGATTTGATGTGGAAGATCATGATGGCCGTCATGACGAGGGCGATAATGTGGATGACCAGTGTTGCTGTTGGTTGGTTGGTGCGCATGCATGCATGTGTGTGTGTCAGTCGACTGTGTGTGGCAGGCAGTCTGTTTGTGTCCGTGTGTGGCACAGCCATTGTCGTTGGCGCCGCCCGAAACAGACGCAGAACAATATGCACGCTGAGCGGCACTGCCAACGCTGAGGCTGGCGGAGGTGGGGACGCAGCGGTGCCGCCGGCAATGTCCGACGGTTGCTGCTGTCGGCAGAGCGACGGTGGCCACAGGGGTTGGCGGGCAAGCGGTTCAGGGTAGCTGTTGCTGTTGCTGTTGTCGTAGTAGCTGCTGCTGTTGTCGTAATAGAAGCTACTGCCCTCGTAGCTGCTGCTGACGGCTGCTGTTGCTGTTGCTGCCCGCCGCCTGGCTTGTTGTTGGCAACAACAACACTGCATCGGCCAACAGGGCGGCGGCGGCCTCACCTGGCTCAAAGATAAGAGTGCCGGCGATTTCGATGTTGCGGGAGTAGCAGAGGGGCTCCTGGTTGGAGTCGCCGACCAGAGTGCACAGGGGCAGGGCCAGCTGGTTGCAGACGTAGTCGAACGACCCGACGGTGAACGGCACCGGCGCTGAATACACAAACGACGACATGGGAGCTGCTGAGGGGTAGGCAATTCGACTGCAAATATTTAACGTGACATTGTGCAGTCACGTGATGTGGCCAAGAGTGGCACACTCACCTTCCTTCGGCCTCCTTCGACACGAACTTCGACACGCAATGTTCGCGTCGAGCCCTGCGTCGGCCGTGGTAGACGTGCCGTCGTCGTGGCGCCGCGACAAGACGTTTGGCCAGAGCTCGTGTCAGACCGAGCCGCTGTCGTTTGGCGACAAGGCGTGCCTGACGGTGCAGCTGTCCAACGTCGAGGCAAGCGGCAGGCTGTCCTCGCGAGCGTGTCCAGACCTGTGTGTGCTAACAACAACCACAACAACAACAACAACCAGATCCAAACAGACCCTGAACCGCAGCCTGCGCGTCGCCAGCTCAACCCAAGCGAGATTGACTATCCTGCCCTCGTCTCGTTTCTGGCTCGCGCAGAGCCTGCCGTTTCCACCCAGCTGCTGCAGAATGTCAAGAGCACGGCATTCCACGGTACACAAGCACTTGCCAGGTTACCGCTTGACGCATGAACGGCCAACTGACTCGGCCCGATGCTAGGATACACGGTCAAATGGGAGGACGAGGTGGACTCGATCTCGTGCCCGTTTACGCTGCAACACGCGCACCGTCCAGATGCAGACATGTCTTGCACCGACCTTGCCTGGAACATGACTGGATCTGTCGTTGCCACGTCGTCAGTACATTCGTCTGCGTGTCGGCGGCATTGCATTGGCTCGTGCTGACGCTCGTTGTGCTTGTGGTCCAGATACGGCCACATTGATCATTCTGGCTGGTGTGCCCACAAAGGCATGATCTGCGCGTGGAACATCGCCCTCAGAGACATCAACCCCGACATTGCCTCCTTTGCCGCCGAAACATCCGTATGTTGATTCGTGGCTGTGCATTCAGCAAGCAGGCAGCGATCCCGTTCTGACTGTCCCGTCGACCTTCCAAAACCAACCGCGCACAGAGCTGTCTGATGAGCATTGCCTTTCATCCAGAAACGCCATCGCTGGTTGCCGGTGGCACGTTCAATGGCGAGATCATTGTTTGGACAACTGCTGCCGACCAGCAGGATCCCGTCGTCGCCAGCTCAAAGCCAAGCGACCTCGCGCATCAAGAGCCCATATGCAGAGTCGCATGGATTGCAAGCGACCGGCGTGGAAAGTATGATGTAAGCCCACGTCTCGCCACACACGATCATGACAGCAGCCTTGGTTTGGCGTGATGTTCTGATCTTCTGGATACCGTCCCTTGTGGCATGTCCAGCTCGTGTCTGTTGGCAACGACGGCAAGATTCTGTTTTGGGATCTGGCCAATGATCTCGTCTCGCCCAAAGCTGTGTAAGTGAGCCATTGGCCGGGCCATCCACGGTCATCACCATTCTTGCGCTCTCGCTTACCCACTGCCATGGCAGCACCCAGATCCTGTACGCAAACATCCCACGGAGCCTCAAGCCCACGACCGCAACCACGCTCAAGTTTGATGTGCCAGTCGGTGCCACCTCGGTCGCCTTTTCCAAGCTCAGCCCGCACGACTTCTTCCTGGGTACAGAGGCAGGGCATGTGTTCAAGTGCACATCGCAGCATGCTGCGCAGATCGCGCCGAAACAGAGAGAGCAGGGGAGCAAGGCGCCAAGCCCTATCCAGTTTGCATATGCGTCGCATGTCGGGCCAGTGCAGACCATTGCGCACTCGCCCTTTCATCGTAACCTGTTCTTGACGTGTGGAACAGACGGCAACGTGCGGCTGTACAACCAGCTCCAGGTTCGTGACTCTGCTGCTGCTATCGGCACGCGTGCTTCAAGTACTGATCTGCCATCGTCTGCCGGCCGTGCAGCCGAAACCGCTGCTGACATGGGAGCCGTCGTCCCAAGCCCTGTGCTCGGTTGATTGGTCTCCGTCTCGGCCACCCGTGTTTGCATGCACGACGATCGAGGGCAACATCCTCATTTACGATCTCTCAGTAAGTCTCGGCTTCTGTGTCCTGTTTGCATGCCACGGCCACCGGCTCATCATGGCCACCACCCAGGCATCGCGCACTGCACCGTCGGTGATTCTCAACGTCAATGACGATGGCAGGACGGCCGGCAGAACCAACGCATCACCGGGATCAACCTTGCAGTCACTCCAGGAGTCTGCGTCACGAACAGGATCCAAAGCGGCCCTGTCATCCAGCACCAACCCGAACCGACCTGCATCAGGGTTGGCCGGTCATGCTCCAACCAGCTCACACGGACACGGACACGGACACGGACCGCGTCCAACGATCGGGCTGTTTAATCCGCATCGGCCAGAGTACTATGCGTCGGGAGATGCCCATGGGCGTGTCAGGGTCTGGCGTCTGAGCACGCAGCTGAGCATCGGCGGTGGTGGTGGCGGCAGCAGTGGCGAAGCATCAGAAACCGGATCGCTTACTGGCGACGCCCGCATCATTGAGACCCTTGGCAACGCCGCATAAGTCTTCTCATCCGCCACTCATCTCAGTAAAGTGAAGCCGGATAAATCTGGAATGGTTTCCCTTCGAACAAGCAACATCGCAACGATGGTCAAGGCTATGTGGAACGACGTCGTTATCGCAGAGGCGGATCTCGCCCAGTGCCAAAAGGTCGAGGGCAACATCTACTTCCCCGAGTCCGCCATCAAGAAGGAGTTCTTCCAGCCGTCGTCGACGCACTCGACCTGCCCGTGGAAAGGTGGTGAGTGCAGACAGTCTGCGCAGGTGGTGGCGCTGACTGACTGACTGACTGACTGACTGACGGCAACACAACATAGAGGCGTCGTACTACACCATCAACGTCAAGGGCTTCGAGAACAAGGATGCCGCTTGGTTCTACCCCAAGCCCAAGGATGCTGCCAAGAACATCACTGGCCACGTTGCCTTCTGGAAGGTCTGTTGGCTTGTCTGCTCCGCACGCACTCTGCTGCATGATGCCTCGATGGCACACGCGATCAGCGCTCGTCTGATCTCGATCTGTGTTTTTCCGTGTTGCAGGGCGTCAAGGTCGTTTGAGCCAGGGGCTTCCCAGCCTTGAATAAACGAGTTGTCAAGCACTTGACAGCAGATTGTATTGGCGGAATCCAGTGGCAGACAGTCTGTGGCTGGCCAGCCTCAGATGTTGGCATAGCGATTTCTTCTCAGCTTAATCGACGCCGTGACATCACCCATGAGAGACGACGCAACATCGCCCTCCTTGTTGCGCACAATGGCCGTTGCACCGTACTCGGTCAGACGGTGCGTCTTGGGTCGGGATCCAGCAGCAGCAGCATTAACAGCCAGGCCGGCTGAGCGGGCAGTGCCGGCGGCGGCGGCAGCGGCAGCAGCCTTGGCCTTCTTGCCAGACACCTTGGTGACGGGGGTGCCAGATGCGGCAGCCTCGGCTTGCTTCTTGCGGATCAGATCGAGCTGGATATCGCCAGACGTAACAACACGCGACACGTCAAAGGAAGGGCGGCGGCCGGCATTGAGGTTGGTGAGCATGTCGCGAGGCAGCTGCGACACGGGCACCTTGAGCGAGGCAGCCATGTCTGTTGCCGCACCAAGGCGGATCGCCTGATCGGCAGCGCGCGTTCTATACTGCTTGCCAAACACGGGCTCGTGGACACCTGTTCGTCATACCGAATCCAGCACAAAGGCAATCAGCCAGTCCGTCGCATCGCACATGCACGAGACAATGCATGCCTGGTGCACCGTCTTACCGAGTCCAGTGAACATGTGCGGCGTGTGCACGTTCCACGAGGATGTGACAAATCCGTATCCTGCAAGCTCGAGGTTGTGCTTCTTGGCAAACTTCATCGTTGGGAGAGCAAGGAACCGCTCGCGGGTCGACAGTGCCTTTTCGCCTTCGCCCTCGACAGGTCGCTCAGCAAGAGAACGGCCCTCCTTGGTCATGCGCTGCTCAGCCAAGACGCGCTGGCTCTCGGCAGACGCCTTGAGCTTGTCCATGTCCACCTTGATGTTGGGGCCAGACTGGCGCAGGGCAATGAGAACGTAGCGGTTGACCTTGCGCGGGTTGGAGAAGGCCGGGTGCGGCGGCACGTATTCAAACACGACGTTGCCGGGGATCTTGGCATCTGCCGGTGCCTCCGGGAGCGACGCGTAAGGAGAGGATGGGTCCACGTCCTTCAGACGGTCGGCCTTGAAAAAGGGCGACGCAGCAGAGGGGATCTCAAGACGTCTCGTCACGGGAATGTCCGTTCTGTCCAATACAAGCCCCCCAAACAAACAACAGCGTGAGCAAGATAATCAACTCTCCCAGCACATCATGACCGAGTGCGCGGCACTACTCTGACGTACACAAGCCAGTGGCACCACTCTTCGTACGACTTGAACTCGAGGTTGGCACGGTCTGTCCAGTCCACCAAAACCACGGTCAGCCCACAGCCGCCAACAACCAATCGAGACGAGTGTGCACATACCCAGGTTGGTCAGGATAAGCGTAAAGTATTCGGTCTTGTCCGATGCAGGGTCAGTGGTAATGACCACACGCGGCGAGTGGATGCCCTGAGATGCAGCGTTTCCGTCCTTGTCAGTCCAACATTCGATCTGCACGCTGCGAGCCTGTCCAAAGATCTGCGCCACTCACAGTGTGAGCGTCAATGTGCTGGCCAAACGGAGCCAGCCAGTCTTTGTTGCCAAAGTTGAGCTGCACATTGACGGACGGCACAAAGTCGGCGGGGAACACGTCCTTCATAAGCTCCCATTCGTTCGAAGCCTTGAGCAGCTTGGGACGCACAAACGTCTCGAACTGGCGCAGAGCCATGGAGGCAAACACTGGGTCATTGAGATCGGCTGTCGGGGATTGCAGACGCAGCAGTCAGCGGGAGCACCAAACGCAGCATGAGATGCGCTGCACACTCACCCGAGCCGTCGGCAAACTTGCGGTGGTTGGCGGGATCAGACAGACCGAGCTCGATCGTGTGGCGACGCAGCTTCTCCATGGCTGCAGTGCATGGTACCAAGTCGTGCAGCCAGCACATCCCAGCACATCCCACCGCATCCCACCGCATCCAGGCGTGGTTGCCAAGCGCCATGGCGAGTTGGCCCGTTGGCCAGTGTCAGTGCGGTGATCTCGCTGCATGGCACGCAGACGCCGACAGACGCAGAGCAACGCACCGGCAGCCTTCTCGGCCTCGCTGGCAGCAGCCTTGGCAGCGGCATCCAGCTCGGCAATGCGGGCCTGCACCTTTGCCCGCTTCTCTTCGAGGAAAGCAGCCGCAATGGCATGCACCCGCTCGATGGGGCTCTGTGCTGCTGCTCCTGCAGTTGCTGCTGCTGCTGCTGTTTTTGTGGTGGTTGCCAGCAGACGGCTGCTGCTGGCACTGATCCGTGCGCACACAGCGGCCGTTGCCTGTTGCGTGCCGTGTGCCATGGGTGGCCGTGCCACGTTGTGCCATGCATGCGCTCTGTCAGTTCTGCTGCGCTCTTGCACAGGCCATGTGCGCACAGCTTCCCGGCGGCCTCGAGTCGCTGCGCCGCGCCGCCCTTCAACGCCGGGTGCTCACCGCTCGCTTCAAGGAGATCGAAATCATTTTGCCCGCTGGGCAACCAGCCATTGTGCTGCAACAATGCGACCGCGCTTACCGCGATGGCCCGTGAACAGCACCCATTGTGCACCACATGAATATCGGGCCAGATAAACGCATCCACCCCCGTCTCGCTCTTTCCCTTGAACCTTCCATTCATACATTCATGGCCCATGCCCACCTCCGCGGCAGCATCGACATCGATGCCCAGCTGCCTCACGGTATCAGCCATCAGACGGCTCGGCCGCGCTCGCCTGCTTCGCTGGTCCTCAGCGTCGACGAGCTACTTATCATGATCATCGAGTTTGCCGACCGAGCCACCATAAAGACATGCGTGAGCTGCTGCCGTCGCTGGTATGCGCTTGGCAGGCACTCTCTGTGGCGCTTTCTGCGCTTCAGCACGGCTCCTGCCTCTGTTGGCTCTCGTGCAGGTGCGTGGATCCATCGACCGCAGCCATCCACAGCTGTGCACGATCGTTGGCTAACAGTGGGAACCGCATGGGCATGAACAGAGTTTCTTCAAAAGGTCATTGCCCGCTACGAGGGGACGCGGTTCTTGGGCATCGAAAACATCAACACCATCGAATCGCTCCCGTTCCGCTTCCAAAGCCAGTTCCCAGACACCCTCACTCTCGTGCGGCACGTCTCCATCGACTTGGCCATGCCCTACGACAGAGCAGATGCTAGTCGCGAAGTCACGCACTTTCTTGGCCAGGTTTTCGCCGTCGGGTACCTGCTTTCGGCCTGCAAGAGTTTGAGATCGCTGCACGTGCGGCTTGGTCTCGCACACCGTGCCCCGCAGCAGCATGTCCAGCTCTCTCGCTCACAGCAGTCTTCCGTGGTGCTTATCGAAGTCACGCCACAGCTGCTTGCGCAGAGCGCCGACGACGGTTATGCCCACCTGCATACTCCGTTCATTCAAGACTTTTCGACGCCGACAGCATCGTCGCCAGTATCCGCCTCCACCAGCCCGTCCGCGCCAGTAGCCGGCATCTTTTCCAGCCAAGACGACATTCTCGACGACGCTGATGAAGAGACTATCGGAATCAATGTGTCGCGCATGTTGCTTCCTGCCATCCGCGTCCTCGAAGTCATGCTCAAACGATGCCAGTTTGCCAACTCAATCCGTATCTCGTGGTCGCTCGACGTACCTTTTCCCAAACCGGCGCGTCTGCTGCTGGCACCAACCATTACGGCATCCACCGCGACTGCCCCAGCCCCAGCCCCTGCACACGCGACTGCCCCTGCACATGCACACGCCACTACACACGTATCGGACAAAGCCGCAGACTCCCGTCATATCGACCCGGCCGCGTCAACCTCACCAGGATCAGTCGTCCAGAGATCGCGTGCAGCCAGTGGCAGCCAGCTGCGCATCACCCGCTTTGCCATGTCAGATGCATCGTCAACGTCGCCCCGCAAACTGACCGAGCTGCTGTGCAAGCTGCCCTCATGCGACTCCATCTGCATCCGTCACGGCAGCATCACGACATCGGTCATCAGCGTGCTTGAACGGCGTGCATCTGCGCTGCGCCACTTGCACCTGCCTACGCTGCACACACTTGACGAAGACTCCTTCTTTAACAGCCTCTTGTCGCGCGCAGCACGTCTCGAGTCGCTCGACGTCTCCAATGCGACGATCCTGTTCCGTGTCCGCATGCGCACACCTGCGCTCCGGTGCCCGAGTCTGCGCTCCCTCAATATCTCCAACATCCCGCACCTCCATGGCGACTTCTTTGCGGCTTTAGCTGCCGGGTGTCCGCTCCTGCAGAGCCTGACTTGCCGCGGCAACCCAAACATGACGGACGCCGACCTCTGCCTTGTTGCGTCCGAATGCCGCTTCTTGACTCGTCTGGATGTCAGTGGATGCTCCAGGCTTACCATGGCGTCATTGCACGCTGTTGCAGAGGCTCGACTGGCGCATTTGACGCATCTGGCCATCGAAGACGTGGCTTCGGTCATTGACACGAGCGGCCATCTTGGACGCGACTCGCTCGTGGCGATGCCTCGCCTTTCAGACGCATCGCCGCGCCTTGCCAGCATCTCGTTCGGCGTGCACCGTCGAAGTGACGACATCATCTGGTCGTGGCGGCTTCTCCTGCAGGCGATTACGGAACTCGTCGCTCGCGACCAGACGGAATCGAGCAGTCTCGGCAGCACATGCGATGGCGACATAGATGCGGCCGTGCAGCATGCCATCCTGGCGCACGGCAGCCAGCCGCACGCTCTCCGTCGCGTGCCACTGTTCTACTCGTGCGACACCCTGCGCTCGCTGACGCCGTCCATGATCGCACGTCTTGCGGCGTGTGTGCCTGCAGCTGCATCGTGCGTCTCGTCGCCAAGCCTTCCACCCGCGCTGATGCCGCTGCCACGGACACTTTCCGACCTGTCGCTGTCGCTGCCCCTCCCTCTGTCCCTGCCATCCGTCTAGATCCATAAAGGCGCTTTCCCCTGCTTTGCCAATCGCCATTAATCGCAACGAAGCGTTAGACAGACGGATCCAGCAACCGTGCAGACCCTCCCGCCCATGCTGCCCACCATCCGCTCGTACAACGCCCAGCAGAGCCGCTCGCAGGCCGCCGCCATCCAGAGCCAGCAGCTGTCTGCAGAGCAGCGCCAGCACGACCTCATGGCCGGCTCGTCGCCGCGCTCGTCGCCCTCTCGCGGCCACCATCCGAGCACATCTGCGTCTGCACCTGCGACTGCAGCTGCGTCTGCCTCTGTGGCGTATCCTCTCCGCCGTGGCCGCATCCCCATCCTGCCCGGTGGCATTTCCACTGGCGGCGCTGCCGACACCGGCTCTGCCGGCACCAGCGACGACGACAACGGCAACGATGACGACGACGACCGCACACCGCTCGTCTCTGGTCGCGCTGGCCGCAGACGCGATGGCAGACGCGCTGCCAGCAACCGACGCTCGTGCTGCGGGTCCAAGCCATCGCTCGGCACCGGCAACGGCGACGACGATGACGACGTGCCCTCGTGGCGTGAGCAGCTCGCCTACCAGCTCGACAGCTCGCCGTACGGCCGCTGGTGGGACATTGCCGACGCGGCAATCAACACCGTCTTTGTTGCCACATACATCGTCATGACAACTTACTCGCACGGAAAGCGCCAGCAGGACCCGCCGCCGCAGCCGCCGCCGCAGTTCCTCGAAGACTTTGACTGCGCCGTTGCCGTCGCGCTGCTGCTGCAGTGGGTGCCGCGTCTGTACATTTCCGTCGAGCCGCTCGCCAACCTCAGGTCCATGTTCGCCATCTTCTCGCTCGTCACCACCATCCCGGTGATCTGGTCGTTCATCATGGCCGACTACTTCCAGCACTCGTTTCTCGAGGGCGGCGTGTTTGTGTTTGTGTACCCGCTGCGTTTCTGGCGTCTGCACATGGCCATCGGCAACTGTCTGCGGCCGGGCCAGAATGTCGTGTTCCGTCTGTCGCCCGTCATGCAAAAGGGTCTCAATCTGGGCCTGTCCATCTTCAACACGCTCTTCACCGTCACAGCATGGGTGCACATCTGCCTGTACATCTTCCAAAAGTACTACGACCTGAGCTTCTTTGACGTCTTTTACACCATTGCCGTCTCATCCACAAGCGGCCTCAACACGCAGATCATCCCCGACAACATCTTCAGCCGAATCATCACGCTCTACGTCATGATTGTTGGCGCCATCTTTATCCCGACCAATCTGTCGGATCTCATTGTGCTCATCCGCAGCCAGTCGCCTTTCAACAAGCGGTACAAGCCGAGTTCAGGACAAACGCACGTGCTACTGCTGGGCAACTTTGAGGTCGCAAGCCTGCGCGACTTCTTCCGCGAGTTCTTTTGCGACGACCACGGTCTTCGCACTATGAGCACACGCATTGTCATGCTCAACCCAAACGAGCCGAGTGAAGAGCTGCAGGCACTTCTTAGCGACCCGATCCACATCAACCGTACCCAGTACGTCAAGGGCAGCGCCATGTCGTTTCACAGTCTGCACAAGGTCCAGGCCGGACGCGCCGAGGCCGCATTCATCCTGTCCAGCCGCCACAGCGACCAGGATCCCAACGAGGAAGACGCCAAGAGCGTCATGCGCGCACTTGCGCTTCGCAAATACCACAGCCGCCTCAAGATCTTTGCACAGATCCTGCTTCCGGCCAACAAGACGCATCTGCTGCAGCTTGCAGACCATACGCTCTGCATTGACGAGTTTGTAATGGGCATGCTGGCGCAGAACTGTCTAGCGCCAGGCTTCTCGACGCTCATGTATCTGCTCACGACATCCATTCCCGACCGCGCCATCGCTAGTCTGCGCCTCAAGGACCCGCCGCAGTGGATCCGAGAATACTTTGCTGGCGCGACCATGGAAATGTACTCTGTGAGCTTTCGTCGCGGTTTGCGGGCATTCGGTTCCACAATGCCGTGTCTCGCATCTACATGCACCACCATGCTGTTCTGTTTGCCATCAGCGTCAAGCCGCCCACTGACGATGATTCAGAGACCGACGACCACCTCGGCGACGACAATGGCCACGACGGTGTAGACAGCGGCGATGAAGAGTTTAGCGACCGGGAAGCGCAGCCCGAGCCGCACCAACCAAGACCAAGCCGGCCGTCCAAGCCCGATCCGCTCAAATCAAACCACCGCATCATCTTCAACCCTGTCAACTACATCATGCAGGGCGGCGAGACAGCGTACATCATCACCAAACACAGTCGCATTGCTGACAAGATTGCGACAGAGGGTTTGAACTGGCTGGATCAGGCAGCCAATAGCAGTACAGGCGGCTTTGTTGCACTCGACTTTGGGAATGGCTTCGGCGGCAATGGAAGCGGCGGTAGCAGCAACATTAGCGGCACAGACTGGCGAACCTACACGCGCCACACGTCCATCAACACGTTCTTGTCGCCTGAGCAAGTCGAAGAGCGCGTCAAGGGATATCTCGAGGCACGCGCACTGGCACGTGCACAAGCTGAAAAGGAGCGCGGAGAGGCGGCTCGTCAGGCTGATGCTTTCCAGAACGACGACAATGACGATCTCAAGACGCCTGTGCCAAGATCGTTCACGCGACTCGCTGACAGATCAGTTGCGCCAAGCGACATGCCGGATCCAGAAGCGCCAAACTTGGACGGCACAACCCTTTCGGCATCGTCGCCGCCGTTTGTGACCGAGTCCACTGCGGAACTCAATGCAAGTCTGACAAGCCTGGACAGCGTCGAGTCTGCATCCAGCTCATCGTCGACATCCTCCGGCACACCAAAGGGAGCGCGATCAGCCAAGCGCCGCAAGAAGCCAGCCACAGACGAGCTGATTGTCCTTCGCGGTGGCGCAGCAGATGCAACCGACATTGACGAAGAGCCGCCAACTGCCGAGCAGGTGCTACAGTCTGCCTTTGGCGGCTCCAATCGGCCTGCGTCTGAAAGCCCTGTGGCTGGATCGCCAAAGAGTGCGCCACAGTCGCCATCCGGCAAGAAGAAGCGATTCATGTCCAATCTGTTTAACCGACAGTCGATCCTCTCGCCAGCACTACCCTCTGTTGCCCATGCTGTGTCGGATATGACATCTGCTTCTGGAGCAAGTGGCGCCAAAGAGGGCTCCCAGCCAGTCTCTCCGCGTGCTGATGCAGGGCCATCATCTGCTGGATTGACGTCGTCGCCACCGTCAACACCACGGGCAGGCAAGCCTCGAGACTCTCAGCCCGGCACAATTCCTTACACGGCGCCATCGCCGCAACCAGTCCAGCCGGCCGATCCCAATGCCATTCCAGACGACATCACTGGACATGTGGTTGTCTGTTCCCTTGCCGACGAGTTCCCACCGAACCTTGCGTACTTTATCGCCCCATTCCGCCATAAGGACCAGACACGGCCGGTCGTGCTCCTCTGCACAACGCCTCCCTCCGACGACGAGTGGACGCGCCTCGTGGCGTTCCGCAACATGTACTACATTGTGGGCACCCCACTCATGCGACGCGATCTTCGACGAGCGCATGTGCAGAGAGCATCTCGCGCTGTGGTGCTTGCCAATCCGCGCCACCAGGCGGTTGTCGACCGAGCTGCGGACGCACCAGCGCTCCTTGCGCTACTCAACATACAAACCATGTGTTCTGCTGCGGCTGTGCAGCCTGTGCATGTGCCGACAGCCTCTAGCCACCATGCGCATCACGATCCGGATCGTCAGCATGGCACGGGAGAGCAGGAACAGGAGCCGCCCAAGACGTTCATCATGGTCGAGTTTGTGCACCGCGAGAACATGAAGTTTGTTGGAGCGTCGTCGAGCAGCCTTGCAGCCATGAGCGCTCGGATAGGGATCCGCAACGGGTCCGATGTCAACGACATTCACGGACAGAATGCGATCCCAGCATTTGTTGGTGGGCACGTGTTTTCGCAGAGCCTCTTTCATTCCATTCTGTGCCAGACATACTACAACGAACATTTGCTGCGCGTGATGCGGGTACGGTATGCCGATGGATGTGCTGTGTAGGCTGTGGCTGACCTGCATTGCCACGGACAGATGTTCATGTTCAATGGCGTGGACAATCGGTCGGCTGCACCATCAGGTGTTAGCGATCCGGCACCTGTTCCGCGCCATCGCTCGTTCCCGCCTGCTCCGCTGCGGGAGGCGTTCTCGTTTGACATGCTGCGCAGTATCCCTCCTTCAGGAGCACCTCTGACACGCCAGAATACGTTTGCAGGCACAGCGCTTGGCGAAGACCATGGCAACTTTTTCCAGGTGGTGTTGCCACCAGACGACCGGTTTGTCGGGCTGCCGTACGGATCGCTGTTCATGTACCTTCTTGTCAAGTACAATGCCGTGTCTCTTGGCCTATACCGGCGCACGGTCGAGACGCGCAGATCATCGTCATCAGGTGTTGGCGCAACGTCAACAGAGGCAGCATCGCCCGTGTCAAATGGAGAGCGGCGAGATAGCCGTTCCGCGAATGACGAGTCTCCTGGCAGCAGCGGTGCGAGTGCCAGCAGTCCTGGAACAACGCAGGAAAGGGGGAAACGCCGTGCTGGCTCGCGGCCGGCGCAAGTTGTCAAGTATGTGGTTGTCAATCCAGCACCTGATCTTGTTGTCAAGCGCGATGATGCTGTGTATCTTGTCGCGTCCAAAGTTCCTGTCTGGGATGAATGTTGACACGCAGTACCGACCTGGCCAACCAATAAAGTAAGCCTGCTGGTGACGGACCGTCCCTTTGGTGCGGCAGTCGACACGCTCGGGTCGATTGTGCTGCTGGTTCTGTGGATCGCGGCTGCAGTGGACACGGGACTGCGCGCATCAACGTGCTTGGGATACGACACGGCGACTGTGGCGCCAGTGACGTGCAGCACGGGCATCGCCGTTGTTGTTGGGCTGGCGATTGTGTGTGCGCTGCAGGTCGCCGTGTGTGTGTGCAAGGTCGCAGAGTTTTGGATGAACGGGATGCACAGGGAGCTCGCAGACATTCTTGCTGTTCTTGCCAACGGCGTGCCAGACCAAGTGTAAACGGCTGGCAAAATACAGTCTGCATCTCTTATTCATGATGGCTTGCGAGTCTGTCAACCGTGCGTGCTGCTGGATGTGTCTGGCGTCTGCAGCGGAGGGCGAGGCGGCCGATCTGTGCTGCCTGCCAGCACCTCGTCGATGCCACTCGCGCCAATATGGCGCACAATCAAGTCCACCATCTTGCTGTCGCCCTGCGTCATGGCCCACTTGATCGCCTCGTCGTTGCATGCACGGATGTCTGCTCCCGCATCCAGCAGCGTGCGCACAACCGCAGGGTGCTTGAACTTGACGGCATTGCGGACGGCAAAGTCGTCGTTTGCGTGAACATCCGCACCGGCCGCGATCAGCAACTTGAGCACATCGTTGAAGCCGCGTATGCAGCACCACCGGATCGCATAGTCGTGGTTCGAGTGGATATCAACACGCCTGGCCGTCGCATCGGCAGTGCCGGTCGACGACGGCGGCCCGCGCCAGTCGAGCAGCACACGCACAACCTCTGCACGGCCGTTTTCAGCCGACCAGTGGAGTGGGCAGCCTTGCCTCGCCTCGGGATCGGCACCGTGGTCCAGCAGCAGCGCCACGATACGCGCATGGCCGTTGCGCGATGCCCAGCACACGGCGTAGTTGTCGTCGTCGTCCACCCGTGCACCGCCGGCAATGAGCGCTGCGACAACGTCCGTGTGGCCATACTTGGCTGCCATGGACATGCACGACGAGCTGTCGTATGAAGGGTCGGCGCCAGCCAGCAGCAGCAGCGACACAATGTCCAGATGGCCATACAGCGACGACTGCACCAGCGCAGCGTCCTTGAGATGCTGCGGGATGCCGCGACGGCCGTGGTGCAGCTCTGGAGAAGTGGCAGTGGCTGCTGGAGTGGGAGCTGTGGCTGCTGTTGGTGTTGCTGTTGGTGAGTCGGGCGGTGTGGATGCATGCGCAGACGCCTTGGACGGCTTGCGGGATCTGTCGAGGGCCGGGTCAAAGGGCAGGCTGGCCACCAGCCACCGCATGAGATCCGCATGGCCGTGGGCAGCCGCATACTCGGCCATCATCTCGACAAACTGGGCGTCGTGCAGCCCCAGATGGCAGACCGACACGGCCGTGGCCGGCGTGAACGCCTTGTCGGCAACCAGCGCATGCCACCGGTCGATCTCCACGGCCCGCAGCCGGCCAGACGGCAGCCTTGCCGACGAGCCTGCGGGGGCGTGCTCTGTCCACGCCTGGCTGCCTGGTGCACTCTGGCCGTGCTGGGTGGGAACAGCGGCCGGCGGGACCGTCCACGGCGTCCATATGCCGTGGCGCTTGAGCAGGCACTTGGCCACCACCGTGACGTCCTTGCTGATGCGGTGGAATGCGCGGCATGTGGCAGCCAGACTGCGGGAGTCGGCACCGACAAACACCAGCTCCTTGAGCTCGTACGGCATCGACTGGATCCCCGGCTTGTCGTTCATCGTGTGTCGCTTGCTGTCTGCTGCTCGTCGCTCGGTCGTCGCTCGGCCGTCGATCCTGTTGCCTTTGTGGTGGCGTGGAGAAGTCGTTGGTGCAAGCGCGAATCTGGCCCAAGTGAGTGAGTGAGTGAGGGAGTGAGAGCCTCTGGGGATTCAAGAGTGTCTGCACAGCCAGAGACACACTGATCGTCTTGGCATGTCCAATGGTCTCGAGTTGCCGTCCAACGTCAGGACACAGAGCCACATCGCAGTGTGCTTCTCGTTTGTCAACGGCACTGAAGACGAGTGATGCTCAGACGCTTCTTGTGCACAGCGTTCATTGAGGGCTCTGATGGCCCAATGCAGCAAGCGATAGACGTTGGCAGTTGTGCCAGGCGGCCGCTACATGCTGAGAATGATCCATGTCTGGTTGTCAAGACCATGATGGTCCCACTGTTGAATGACGTCGTGCGTTTCTCCAAGACCCAGATCGAGTGCCTTGCCAGAGTGTCTGGCCTTGATCGAGTACCGCTGGAGGTTGCTTCCAAAGCCGTCAGGGCTCGCGAGATGCCAATGCGGGCTGTGCTCGGCCGACTCGGTGCAAACAACAGCGAGCGCACCATTGTCCTTGCAGCCCTTGTCCACGTCGAGGAACTTGCCTGTTGCTTTGTTGTAACACTGGTCCACAAGGCTGCGTTCCGGCTGGATGCAGGGGCAGTGAGTGAACGTGCGGTGGGCAGGAACACGACTGCAAGAACGGGGGGCAACCAGAGCGGGCGTCGCGGTCCGAGACGATGTCGACCGGGAAGCCCTTGCCCGAGCAGACCCAGCGAGTCAGGAAGAGCTCGGCCAGCTCCTGGGCCGACGACGAGCGGCGGCATGGGAACGCGTCGCAGAGACCGGACAGGCGATCGACCACAACCAGAGCAGCATCAAACGCGTCGTCTTGTCCGCCTGCGGGCAGGAACATGACGTCCATGGCGACGCTCGAGAAGCAGTCGTCCGGGATTGCAAGTGGATGCAGCAGGCCGTCAGGCCGATGGTTGGGCGTGCGGTGGCGCTGGCACACGTCGCAGGAGGCGACATAGGCAGCAATGTCCTCAGACATTCTGGGCCAGAAGTACCGGTTCGACAGGCGGCTGGTGGTCCGCTGGCGTCCCTGGTGCGCACCGAAGGGAGAGTCGTGGTAGTGGGCGAGCAGATCCGCGCGCAGAGACTGCGGCACATACAAGCGGTTGCCTTTGTACCACCACGCGCCATTCAAGCACTCCATGTGCACTACGACCTTGCGGTCGGCCGGCGTGGCAGACGATGGGTCGGCCTTCCAGCCAGGCAGTCTGGAGGCGAATGGGTCGGCCGGCAACGCCGCACGCACGTCTTTCGCCCAGTCAGAGTCAGTGCGCAGATTGGCAGCACGGATCGGGACAGGCGAGCGACAGTTTGTGCAGAGAGGGGCCTTTGAGGGATCGCGGGACAGCAGATCGGCCAGCGAGTTGAGCTCGCCAGGCACGTACTCAATGGATGTATCAAACTCCTGCAGGGACAGGACCCATCGAGCCTGCCGATCCGACAGGTGGGGCTGCGTGGCCAACCAGACCAGCGCCTTGTGGTCAGTGTGCGTGACAGAGCGCACACTGGACAGCAGATGACGGAAACGCGAGAAGAACTCCACGATGGCGAGCAACTCGCGTTCGTGGGTTGGATAGTTCATCTCGGCTGGGCTAAGCTTACGTGACCAGCAGGCCACCAGCTTCTCGCCATCTGGGTGGATCTGCGACAGGTAGCCGGCAATGACGTAGTTGCTGGCATCAGTGTAGACATGCGTTTCCAGAGCCGGGTCAAAGAACCGCAGCTCGGTGGCCTTCAACACTGCCTGTCGCAGGTCTTCCACAGCCTGCTTTTGGGCAGGGCTCCATTCCCACTTGGCATTTTTGGCCAGCAGCTTGTACAGCGGCAAACACATAGTGGCGTACGCCTTTGCAGGGTTCGGCCCACCAATGAATGACTTAAGCCACACAAGCTTACCTAGCCAAGAGGCAAGTGCCTTCGGGCCGGAGATCTGCGGTGCTGAAGCCATCTCCTGCAGGTGCTTTGGCGCAATGGAATAACCAGTGGGCGAGAGCACGTGCCAGGAGATGGCGGCAGCTCCCCACATCTCAAACACGACCGCTCTGGCAACTTGGCTAGGTAAGCTTGTATGGCTCAAGTCATTCATTGGTGGGCCGAACCCTGCAAAGGCGTACGCCACCATGTGTTTGCCGCTATACAAGCTGCTAGCCAAGAATGCCAAGTGGGAATGGGGTCCTGCCCAAAAGCAGGCTGTGGAGGACCTGCGACAAGCAGTGTTGAAAGCGACCGAGCTGCGGTTCTTGCTGTAACACTGGTCCATCAGGTGGCGTTCCGGCTGGTTGCAGGGGCAGTGAGTGTACATGCGGTGGGCAGGGATACGACTGTAAGAACGGGGGCAACCAGAGCAGGCGACGCGGCTGGGCAATGTCTGACGGGTCGCGTTACCGTGATCGAGTATCCGTAACACCAGGACTGCTGACGGTCATGTCGACGTGCGGCTTTGCTGGAATGGGGTTGACGGTTGCGAGATCTTCAGCCGACTGCTTGCGGACGTACGTTGAGTGGGGGTTTGCCAAAACGTAGTTGGCGGCCTCGAAGAGTGGGAGCTGGAAGGAAGGGCGGCTGAATCAACGATCTTAGCTCAGGTGGAGAGGGATCAGACCGCAATAAGATAGCTTAATTCTAGGGAAAGGACGCGAAGGCCACAACGCGAAGCCACAGATCCCAGTCACGTGATCTTGGCTGCGGAATACAACGAGAAGCGTTGATAGCTGGTGCTCGGCCAGCTGTTTCTTTCCATCACGGACTTCTTGGGGAAAGCGCCGCCAGAGCAGATCGAGCGCGACTTTGTGCGGTCAGAGCGAGCACGCATCCGCCGCGAGGCCAAGGTGAATGCACTCAAGGAACGCAAGCAGCGCGAAGAGATGGGCCGCTTTGTGGACATGTGCGTTGCTCACGTTGGCATGCCACTCAGATGCACTTGGCCATTCAGCGCTGCTTCATTCACACAACCTCTATAAGCCAGCATTGGTTGTCGCCGCCATGGAAATCCCATTGGATGATGTCTGACGTGCCACCTGCCACATCCAGCGCCTTGCCCGAATGGCGCGACTTGATGTAGTATTTGTCCCAGTGTCTATCAGGCACAATGCCGCAGCCGCTCGCGTCCTCAAAGGGCAGTTGGCCAATCTCCCATTGCTGGTTGGCACCGCCGTTGCCTGTCCAAAGGGCGAGTTTGGTCGAGTTGTCGCGGCTCCAGTTGGGCAGATCGAGCACCTGGCCTGTGAGAGGGTGGAAGATAATGTAGTACGGCGGGCCGTCAGGCGATAGCTGCAGGATCCAGTGTGCAGACGACACGGGCTCATCATGCTGCGACGCGCCGTACAACAGACACAGGGATCCGCTGGACGATGATGGTGTGCTGGCGAGACACGCAGAAGGCTGCTGCACACTTCGCAGACGCACTGTTTTGCCGTTGAGAGAGTCGGCCGTAAAGGCTGGTGATGCTGGCGGCCAGATGATCGGCACCGTGCTCAAGGCCGCCTGATACTCGCGCCATAGCACGTGCATGGGCTTGTTGCCGCCAGACAGCTCAGACACCAGCTCCATCGACCACGGCCGACTGTGCATGGCCGCATTGAGCGCCATGACGAACCCAGGCGACGGCGGCGAAGCCTGGTTCTCGATCCACAGCAGCAGATACGCCGTCGTGCTGTATCCAGCGTCCCACGACGCCTTCAAGTCGCGTTTGGCGGACCACCCGTCGCCCGGAAAGCCTGCCTGAAGCCGCACGACATCTGCGAGGCCTTCGGTGAAGCCCCACGGAGCGCCGTTCCACAGCTGCCACACATGCGTCATCTCGTGCCACATGATGCCCTGCAGGTCGTCGACGGCCAGGTCGCCGCCGGGCCGCACGCCGCGCAGGTACCGCAGGGAGAGATGGATCTCCTTGTGTCCGGCGTCGCCTTGCATGTGGGCGAGACCGTCAAAGTCGGCAAACACCCAGGTGATGGAGACAATGAACGTCGGTGCTGCGTGCGGGTGGTCGCTGTATAACATGTCTAGCACGCCGGTCGAGATGGATGCGAAGAAGGCTTCGCGGGACCCTGGGTCCGGGAAGAGCTTGTGGATGCGGCCGTACTGCGCCGACAGCTCGCTGTCTGCCGTCGGCTCGTCGCGGACATGGATGGCTGGCGGTGTCCAGCCGCTTGGCGGCACGAATCTCTGTCGCGGCACCGGTGCCATCTTGCCAGATCATGGGAAAGCCACAGTGCACTTTTATGAGAGCCGTCAAGGCGACTTTTGGACGATGAAAAAGACAATGACAAGGACAAGCATGATGATGGCGACGGCCAGCTTCCGCAGCAGCGACAGCCGGCGCTCTTTCAGCCGTGCCTCGCGACTCTGTCTGCATTCTGGACACAGCAGGAACCAGAAGTCAGGTTTTGGTTGTGGGCGGCCGCCTGCACCGCTTTCCCGCGGCGCTAGCACCACGCTGTCCGTGCCACGGGCCGTATCTGTGTGCGACAGTCGCGATGCGCGAGGCTGGGCAGACACGTTGGAGGGCGGTACAAGTGCGTCTGTATCTGCGTGGTCAGTGTCGGCCGCGTCATCATGTGCCGAGAGAAGCTGGTCGCGCGATCCTCGGCGGCCCGTGTGTGGTGTGCCGACTGACAATGCGATGCTGTCGGTGGACTCGCTGGCGTTCCATGAGGCGGGCCGCACTCCTCCCTGCAGATGGCGAGACGTTGCTGGCGGATGCGGCCTTGGGAACGTGCCGTTGGGGAAATGTGCCGACGGCGGGCTGGATGCAGACGACCCACGCGGATCGTATCCACACTTGTCGCACACCGGCCGTGCGCAACTTGAGCATGCCGTCACCGTCGGCTTGTCGCATATCACGCACTCTTCTTCGACGACGGCTGGCACACTCCCACCATCGGTGAGAACCGGCGATCCAATGATGAGCGTGCCAGGCTGGCCAACAATCTGCGGCGGTGCAAGGGCAGTCGCCGACGAGATGTACGATTTGCGGACGATAGCAGACCGGCTGCGGGCGTGTTCGCTGTCGATGGTGACGCTCACTGATCCGTACATGGGCCGGCGTGTCGACTGCGTGGCTTTGATGAAGCCAGCGCCAGGCAGCACCGCTGCAGCCACGCTTTCGATGCCCAACCCTGCATCCTGCT
Source organism: Entophlyctis helioformis (assembly GCA_025526915.1). Classification (NCBI taxonomy): domain Eukaryota; kingdom Fungi; phylum Chytridiomycota; class Chytridiomycetes; order Chytridiales; family Chytriomycetaceae; genus Entophlyctis; species Entophlyctis helioformis. The sequence goes on along the minus strand of JAHLKH010000048.1, from coordinate 35,860 downwards.
CCAACAAACCAGGCTGGGTATTCCCGCGCACACTCTCACGGCCACCCTCGCCAAAGAACACAAGCAGCCGCACACATCCGTCCGTCTCGAGCTCTGTTGTCGCTGTCTGTCAGCCGCCATGGCCATATCAGTCGAGATAAGAGGCACATTGCCAACCTTGAAGCACTGCAGCCTCGTCAACAGGCGAGCCGTCCAACGTGGACAGGAACACCGAGGCCGGCAGACACTCTACACCGCTCTGCTCGCACAGCCTGTGCTTGACCTGCTGGATGGACGTTGCAGCGTCGCATCCATCGACACTGTACGTCGCTTTCGTGTGCGGTGACTCCAACGTAACGATCATGTCGTGTGGACGTGACGCGTTGTGATCACTTCAAGGCAAGTTGAAGATGAAAATGTTGTTGAAAGACTCATCATTATGTGCGTTTGCCAGGCCGTGTGAGTGTAGACGGGGGAGATGGAACAGAGCCTTGTGTTACAGACGTCAACACGGGCTGCGGAGAAGTCGATGCCGCTGCTGCAGGATCAGCAGGCTCGTACCGCTTGATTCTGTCGCGCACTGTCGCCGTTTTGGCGATCCGATCCTGGCTGTCCGGGAACACTGGATCGCGCGAGACTGTGTCGGTGTCCGCCACTCGGCTACGGCCAGGTTGCGCCGAGTCGGAGGTCGATTGACTCGCAGGCACATAGCCGCGTGTTGATCTGCCGTGCGTGGTGTTGGGTGCTGTTGTTGGCGGAGGTACAGGTCTCCGGTTGTGGTCGGTCGTCTGTCCGACAAAGCTGCCCAGCCGTCTAGAAGTATGGTGTGGCCGCACGGACAGGTTGGATGCCGACGACGTGGCTGACGCCACTGACAGCTGTTCCGAGCCGAACATGGCGGCCGGCATCGAGCTGGACAGCGAGTCTTCGTGCGACGCTGCAAGCGACGACCGGCTACTTGCTGCCGATGATGCACGGTTGGCAGATGCATCGCCGTTGTTGAACGCTCGCCTGATGCTGTCGACTGTGCCCACCGATCCAGTGTCTACACCGCCACTGCTGTTGTCTGCAGCAGCGTCTCCATGTGTTGTGTACGACGGCCACCTGTTCAGCCCTGGTTTGTGCAAAGGGTCCGGATCACGGCTGGATTTGGACACGCGTCTCGACAATTCCGACCCGCGCTTGAGATACTCGCCCGACGTCTTGACGGCCATGAACCGGTCGCTGTCCAGGTCCGCGCTCGGCGGCGGTTGCTGCTGCTTCATCCATGCGAAATCCCGCGGTGCGGATTCGACGCTGTTGTTTGGACGGGATATGGACGCGCCACGAAGCCGTGATCGTCGTGTGGGCGATGCATCTATGGTGCTGGGCACGGCAGTGAGCGCGCTGGACGCAGACGGCGAGACTGCGGACGAGCGGGTCGAGGACGTTATGGACCCGTGCGGATGGGTTTGTTTGGACGGGCTGACGGTATCTTGCTCTTGGCGGATCGCGATGGATATGGGTGACATGCGAGCATTGATAGCTAGCACAGGCGCCTTGGGTCGCAGCGGCACATTCTGGATCTGTGTTGATGCTAGTGATGATGCAGATGAAGACAAAGCGCGCTGGTCTTCATCGCTGGGTTTCTGTCCCAATGTTCGTGACGCCAGCGTCACGGTTGCGGCTGGCACGCCCGACACTGCCAGCTGAGACAGCGATGTGGCTGAGCCCGACAATGGCGAAGACAGGCTACCTTGCGATCCATGGCTGCTTGAGCTTGAACGTCGGTTGCCATTCGTGTTGATGGATCCGCTTTCAGGAGAAACTGCACTGCCTTGTGCCTGGTTGAAGATTTCCTTGAGACGCGCGACCGACGGTGCGCCAGGATTTTGTGTTGACGCCGGCATCGTCGTTGCAGCAGGGCGGCTGGGTTCGACTTTGGCGGCTACGACGACTGGAGCTGGAGTTGGAGCAGCAGCAAGAGTAACTGGCTTGCTCGCGGTTTCAGTGACTGGCGTGGGTGCTGGTGCGGTCGTTGGCACCGTCTTTTCAAGATGTGACGTCTGTGACGGCTGTGGGCTTGCTGGACGAAAGTCGTCATCAATCGGTCGGGGCGAACCAAACGAAGCCAAGGCGCCTTTGGACGCATCAGAGATAGATCGCGGCTTAGTCGGTTGCACATTGGCTGCTGGCGGTGTGGCGGGCTTGGCTGCTTCGCTTGCTGCCGGCTTGGGATTCACTTGCGCGATCGCATCAGTTTGCGAAGGCTTTGCAGTAGATGCATCTGTAAGCGCTTTTGGCGCTGCTTGGGTTGCTGCTGGCTCGAGTCCTTTGGCCGGTGGCTCTACATCTGGCTTGGTCTCGGCAACCGCGGCGGCAGGTCGCGTCCCGGAGACGGGCAAAGAAGGCTGCAAACTTGCGGGTGACACGGGAGATACGGGCGATACGGGCGACGATGAATTAGAGTCCGAACGCCGGTCTGGATTGCCACGTGACCCATGCCCATGTCCGTGCGATCGCCGCTCAATCGACCCGCCTCCACTACCACCACCACCAGCACTAGTCGCTGCCGCACTGCCGCCTCCGGTTATGGACTCCAAGGACCCTGTAACCGACGTAGAGTTGTCTTCTTGCTCTTTGCGACGTTGCGATGTCTTGATCATGACGGACGGCATATGCGACAGTCCAGCCGCCATCTTGTCGAATGACGGCGACTTGCCGCGGATGGGACTCGATTCTTTTTGTCGCTGCATCCCTTTGCCGTCCACAGCGTCGCCGCCCTCGTCGTCATCGTCGTCTTCTTCGTCGCTGCTGTCTTCGAGCTCGCCGTCAGCATCCACGTCCTCACCATCCTCGTCGTACTGGATCTCACGCGCCGGTGGCGGATACCGTGTCTTGAGATCTTCTCGCACGCACATTGTTAGATGCAACGCCACAAACACAGCAATCGCAGACACAAAGAAAACCGCACCTTGGAAAATGGCGTAGATCTCATCAGCCGAGTCCTCAAGCGCCACGTCTTCAGGCGTCTCGTTTTCGTCTGTGAGCGGTATCAAGTCTATTGGCCCATCCACCGTATAAAACCAATCCGCTTGCGCATCTCCTCCGGCAGTATTGTTCTCGTCGTAGCGTCCTTGGCACCGGCCCAGCAGCCGCAGCACACCCAAATGGCCCTCGGCTGCCGCGCAATGCAGAGGCGTCCATCCCTCGCGGTCCTGCACATTCACAGCAGCATGCGCTTCGCTGAGCAGCATCTCTACGATATCTTCTGCACCGTGGCTGCATGCGACGTGAAGAGGCGTGAGACCCTGCTGTGCGGACAAGATGGAGTTGACATTGATCCTTGTCGTAAAGGCTGTCGTGTCGAGTTGCAGGAGTTGGCGCAGCCGGACAAGACGCGATGGCTGGGAGCCGTCGTCGTCGTCATCGGCATGTTGGCAGAGATGGAGGACCATGGTCGGCCGGTCAAAGCGCACGGATTTCTTGGGTTTCTGCTTGGATGGCTGGATGCTGACGCCGGGCTGCTGGGCACCTGGTTTCAGCGAGGCTGGCTGGCGACTGGACAGTTCAGCATCGGTCTTGCCGTCGATACTGCTGGGTTCTCGTGAGAGCTCGCCGACGCGGAAATCCGAGTTGCTGCTGCCCGTTTTCGTAAGTCGGCGTGGACGGGAGTCGCGCGGGGAATCAGATGCCGACGCTGCTGTTGTGCCGGTGGTTGATCCGGTCGTCGAGCCGGAGCCTGACCGCGAGCGTTGGCCTGAATCCCACGACTGACTTTTGGCATGGCCGCGTTGTGGTGGGGTTGCGTCGTCTGGTGGTTGCAGCGAACTGGACGCACTGGCGCCAACTGACATGGACCGTGTTTCACGCGGCGACGAGCCTTGAGGGCCAATCGGTTTGATGGCGAGCGGCGAGGATGGCAAGACGCCTTGTGTTGCGTCTGACGATGCTGATGTCGGAGAAAACGGCGTCGAAAGCCCCTTGGCAGAGGATGGCGACGTGGCCATGGATGCCAGATCCACACTGGAGATGGACTTCATGCTGCCTGCTTCAAACGACTGCGAGTTGCCAGAATCAAGCGTGCTCGACTTGATTTGCTTGACTGTTGTGTCCCATTTTAGGTCAGAATGAGTTGCGTCACGCCTTGCCAAGCCAACACAGGCACGCACGGCAACAGCCGCAACGCCAGCCACTCACGCTCCGTGACATTCTCAAACATGCTCCGCGTCAGATCATCGTCTGCGCAATCCACAGGCTTGTACTTGCGCTCGTTGACCTTGCCCGCCGCCGCGCCGAGCTCGAGCAACCGTTTGACCAGATCGCTCATGCCCAGAAACGACGCAAGGTGCAGCACCGTGTTGCCATTTCCCCACACACGGCCCATGAACTCGAACAGCACTTTGCGCACCTCGCACTGGATCGTGACCTGGTCCACAAAGTTCAGAATATCAAGAGCAATCTCCTCGTCGCCGAGAATGCATGCAATCTGCAATGCATTGAGATTGTCCAGGCTGTGTCCAGCAGTCAGCACACACACGCACAGACACACACACACACATGCCAATGTATTGGAACACAATATCCAGCACATGGTGGCAACAGAGCAACCCCCTGCGTTGAACGTACCTTGGGCCGAGCAGCTCGTGGGCATCGTGGATAACGTCCTGGTCATGATGATAGAAGCCGTCCTTGTTGGGGTACGCCGTCATGAGGAGCATGCGCGTGACAGCAATGGGCGACGGATGGAAATCAAAGACCTTGAGCAGCGTCTCACGGTCGCCGGCATTAATGGCCGTGAAGATGACGCGTTCGAGACCCATTGGGTCGTCGGGGCTGATGCCGAGCTCCTCCATCATGAACGCCTCGTCGGTGCCGGCAGGTGTGGATGCGGTTGCAGATGCCGATGGTGTGGCGTCGTCGGCGTCTGATGAGGCACCGTCCGGGTCGTTGTCGCTGTCGTTGGTGTTGGTTTGCCGGGGAGCAGCGCTTTTCTTGCTGCTGCCGTTGTAGCTTGTGTCTGGAGTATCGGCAGGTTCAGGCACATGGCCCGACGAGCGGGTCTTGTTGGCAGAGCCGCTCATTGCCGACTTTCTCGCCAGAGACTCTGACGTTGTGCCAGGCCTGTCCATAGCAGCGAGTGTCTGTTGCGTGGGCAAGCAACGGGGGCAGTTGTGTTGTTGCTGTTGTTGCGTTGAACCAGGGAAAGACGCGGTCGCGACCTTGCGAAAACAACGCGTCAATGCGCCGCTTTGAACGGGCCAAGCAGGATTCGTTTGGGGTTCATTGGAAACGGCATGAACAGAAATGGGTCAAGAGGCAAGGGCACAACAACAATGACGGCAACTACCAACTACTAATAGGACGACGGCTACTTTCAACTCATGCAAGATATCAACAGCGGCTGGGACAAGTGATGATTTAAGCAAACGAGAAGCTGCTGCCGCCGCCGGGAGCCTTGGTGACTCTGCTCGAGGGACGCGCGTCGAGCTCGGTGCTGCGTGCATTGGGGTCGCGGCGGCCACGGAAGGTGTTGACCTGGGAAGTTCCAACGGCAGGTGCATTGTCAGTCTCGGGGTCGTAGGTGCCAAACGAGATCTGCGACTGGCCCTGGCCAGGGGCCATCTTGCGGCCAGTGTGCTGCTGGGACTGCTGCTGCTGAGGGGCACCAAAGATGTTGTTCTGCGACGATCTGACCGGCTGCTGCTCCTCGGCAATGCTGTCGCTCGAGCCAAACGAGAACTGGGACTTGCTGCCGCGATCGCCGTAAGTGCGACGGCCGTGACCAGACGCAGACGAGCCACGGGACTGGGCCTCCTCGTCCGTGTTGAAGACGTTGGAGCCGATGGCGTGGGTGCTGCGGCCGTGCATCTTGATCGAGGTGTGGGTCTGGCTTCTGGTCTCGTTGAACGAGTCGTTTGAGGCAACCGAGGCGGGGGCAGAGGGGCGTCTGGCAGGGTTGTGCTCCTCAACGGGCTCGATGTTGAACACATCGGTCTTGGGGCGGTTGGCCGACGAGCGGATGGGGGCGTCCTCGTCGTATGCAGCGGTCTGGCCGGGGATGATGCCGGCAGCAGCGACGCGGGGTCTGCCGCTCTGGACGGAAGCCGTCTCGGAGATGTGCACGCTGGCGAGATCGGCAGCGACGGACTCGTTCAGGTCGAGGGCACGGAGGTTGTTGGCGATCGAGGCATCGAGGATGGGCAGAACGACCTCTGAGGCGTTGGCCTTGCAGTAGAGCGAGCGGGGCAGGACGCCGATCTGACGGAGGACCGAGGCCTGGTCCCAGTAGACACGCTTGGAGGTGATCTGGTCGTTCTCGTTGACGGACAGGATGGAGACGAGCGGCACGACGATGGTCTTCTTGGTGGCACGCACACCGGGCAGGAGCCAGTCGATGGTGTCCGAGTGGAAGAGGGTCAGGACCGACTCTTCGACGATGGACTGGCCGCTGACGATGCGAGAGAGGATCTGCAGGAGCGGGCGGCGTATTGGCGAGCGGATGGGCGGGCGGATGGGCGGGAGTGAAAAGCCAACGGTGGTCAGCAGGCGGCGGCACAGACAAGCGGCGGCACGGCAGCCCGTTCAAGGCTGAGGGGCAACGGCCGGCAGATAATCAAGGGGGGCGGGGCAAGCGACACGAGCAGCGGGCAAGCAAGCTGGCAGGCAGGCAGGCAAGCAGGCAAGCAGGCATACACACACACAGACACAGTCATAGACACAGTTACACACACACACACACACACACACACACACACATACCTGCTCGCTCTCGACAATGTGGTACTGGCTCGAGGCGACCTTGATAAAGTTCTCAATGGCCAGCTTGCCGTGGGCACCGGTGCCGGTGGGGACGTACAGGAGCGTAGCGTCGTCGGCGTACATGTGGCTGATGGTCTCGGCACGGGACGACGACTGCTTGGCGATGGTGGCCTTGTGGGCGTTGAGGATGGAGAGCATTTGGCTGGACAGACGGACGGTTGGACGGACAGACGGTTAGTTGGACAGACGGACAGTAAGCGGGCAAGCTGAGACAGGCGGCAGGTTTGCCGTTGTGTGCGGTGTGGTGTGTGGACAGGGCGGAGGTGCGGGGAGGAGGCCGGGCACAGAGAGGGCAGCGCAGGCGGACACGCAGACACACACAGGCAGACAGGCGGACAGACAGACAGACAGGCGGACACACACGCAGACAGACACGCACAAACAGATTCAGGTGATCGTCGGACAAGGCCCAAGACAAACACACGCTGGCGACTGCGCACGCTACACAGCGGTGCACAGAAGAGCACAGAAGAGCAGGCGAGCCTCAACGGCCCGCATTTGTCACTCAACATCAGCGACGGCTGTGCGCACAGACAAGACACTCGCACTGTCCATCAACTGTGGAGATGCACAGACTGCCCGCGAGTTTGCAGGGATCGTGGCACAGGACAGTGATGCATGGAGAAGACGGCGGTCGAGCACACCAAGACCGGACCCAAGACGCGACGTGGCGTGGCGTCAGTGTCGATGGAATGCCTTGAAGTGCCAACCAATACTCGTGCCAGCCAGGCAGACAACAACACAATCCATCATGCTGCTGGATCGCATGCCACACTCCACACAGTCCAGCGCAGCGCATAAGATGCAAGTGCGGCAGATGTGGATGGCTGAATGAAAGTGTCCTTGTGTGTCTTTGTGACTCTTTGTGTGCCTTGGCGTGCCTTGGCGTGTCCAGCACAATGTGGCAATGCGAATGTTGTTTCGCAGTGTTTGTGTGGACATGGTACTTGTAGTTTCTGGCGTCAAAATCGAACAAGAGGAGCCTCCTTAGCTCAGTGGTAGTAGCGCTTGCCTAGTAAGCAAGAGGTCAGGTGTTCAAATCACCTAGGAGGCACACTTCCTTTTGTCCCGCCTGCCATTTTGCTGCCCCTTGCGAAGCTCTGGCTCTCCTTTTGCACCTCTCTCCTGCGCTGTCCGTGTGCGCTGTCGTCCGTGGCTGGCTGGCTGTGTGCATCAGCATGGACTGGTTTGGGTATCTATTTACAATAATTGGGACCGATTAGAAGAGGATGGCGGTGGCTGGCGACATGGGCATACTCTCGTATCCTGAATCCAGCACCGATGTCGAGCTCTTGCCAACCAGGTTCGTGTCCAGCCGCAACGACTGGCGGCTTTCGGTCTCTGGCGCAGGCGATGCCGCGGGAGAAGGGGCTTGAGAAGGGGAAGGAGTTTGTGAAGGGGAAGGAGCTGGTGCGTCGGTGCTTGCAAACACGACTTCGCCATGGTCGCGGCGGCGTGACAGCAGTGTGTACACTGCATGCACCGGTGTGGGCACAGACGATGCGAGATCGGCGAGAGTGGCGGCCGTGACGTCAAAGCCAAACAGATCAAACTGGTCGAGGATGGCTGTCTCTGGATGCGTGATGCATGTCGTGATGTGGCGTGTCTGCCAGGCGTCCGTTGCAGCGGTCGTGAGTGTGCGAGTGTGCGTGGGAGTGGCTGGTGTTGCCGAGGATGCAGGCGACACGGACGGCGTGCCTGTGGTCCACACGTGCGATGCCACTTGGCTGATGGTCGCGCGGGTGGCGCGGTCCTTGCGCAGCATCATCAGCACAAGGTCGAGCGAATCTGTGTGTGTTTGTGTGTCAATGTCAGCTCATGACCACCACGTTGGTGACGACACCAGACAAGTGGCAAGTGCCACGATGCATGCATACCTCTGTCAAAGTGGAGACCCGCACGCGGGTGGCTGCTGCAGATGCGGCGCACAATCTCGGCCTCGTTGTTGGTCTCGGACATGAACGGCAGCGACGCGTTGATCATGGTGTAAAGCGTCACGCCAAGGCTCCACACATCGACCTCGGGACCCTGGTACTTCTCGTGGCGGATGACTTCTGTGCATTTGAGGAGTGTCAGCAGGTGGATGGCTGCAGAGACGGGCAGGTAAAGGGAGTGGTGGCGAGAGAGCAGGCTGGCTGACCTGGTGCACAGTACTTGAGCGAGCCGCAAGAGGTTGAGCAGTCGGCCGATCGGTTGTAGAAGCGTGCGAATCCAAAGTCGACGAGCTTGGCCTCGCCACGGCGAGACACCATGATGTTCTCTGGCTTGATGTCTGCACGAGCCGATGCGATGCGATGCGATGCGAGGTGTCAGCACATCAGACGAGGCACACTCCACTATGCAGCCGAGTGCAGACGAGAGCGAGGGCCAGCCGCATGGGAACAGACTCACCACGATGGACGATAAAGTGGGCATGGAGGTACTCGACGGCAGCGACGAGCTGCACAAACACCGAGTGCGCAAAGGCGTGCGTGAGGGGTCCGGTCTGCACGATGAGGTTGTAGAGCTCGCCTGCACATCACATCGCATCGCATCGACAGCCAGCAGTGGAAGATCAGCGACATGCCCGAATGGACGATGACGAGATGGACAGACACAGGCACGCCATTCATCACATCGCAGACTGTGGCGCATCGTGGATGTGCACGAAGATCGCCACGAAGATGGAACGGTGACGCAAGTGTGACTGGACAATCACAAGTCGCAGCCGTTGATGGGCGAGTGCGACATAAAGCAAGTGGCCCCCTCCTCTGTCTCTCTCTTACCTCCAGCAGCATACTCGCTCTCGAACACGATTTGAGTGTCGCTCTCCTGATCACACACACGCAGGCACACAAACACATACAGGCACACACAGCAAGTGTCAGCCATGCTGTCATACGGGCAACGACAGTGCGGTGGGGAGCAGCTTACCAGCACTTCGAACAGGTGCACGATGTTGGGGTGGCGGACCAGGTGCATGATGCGCACTTCGTTCTTGAGGCGCTGCACGTCGACCGTGCGCCTCAGCGACTTCTTTTCAATGATCTTCAGAGCGACCTGCAGACTCAAGGTGAGATCATTGGGGATTTGCGGTATTTGAACAGACCGAGCGGCCCAGACCAAAGGATGACGATAGAGCCAGTCGAGAAGGCCATGAGGCGCGACCGTCGATGGGGTTGGATTTCCGTGTTCCGCGCGAGGTTGGTCCGTCGCGATATTGTATCGACGCCGCCGGTGTATGCCGGCCGAGGGGACGGATGTGATCGCATGGCGGTTGAGGATGGACGATAGCGTCAGTGACTGCTGCACATCCACCAACAGCAGGCAGGCAGGCAGGCAGGCAGGAGAAGAAGCAGACAGAGGCAGGCAGACCGTCGCGTGGATGCACACAATGCGACAGACACGCCAAGCGTACCTGCTGGCTGGTGTGCGTGTTGGTGGCGAGCTTGACCTTGCCGTACGTGCCCTCACCGATCGTCTTGTGGAGAGCGTAACGGTCAAGGAACAGCGGCTGTGGTCGTTGATGCGAGTGGTGCACAGCGGCTGGTGTGTTGCAGGACATGGTTGTGACGGACGTCATGAAGGGTGGTGATGGGCGGGATGAACACCAGACTGGTGCTGATGGGCGGTATGAATGGGTTCGGGGTTCTGGGCCAAGAGTCAAGGTTGATGCAAATGGCTTGTCGAGGCTGTTGGGTCGAAGGCTGGATGAATGGGTCACAAGCTGCGTGATTGCACCGACTTTTAGGGCTGGCTGTTGGGCTGTTGGAGAAATGGATGCAGGCGATGTGGCGCGCCGAGTGGGTCTGAGAACGTGGATGTGACTGAGGGCGAGCGAGGCAGGCGTTAGTCATCAGTAGCAGCACCGCGGCAGTAAGCGGTGTTGGGACTGTGCACATGCGGATGGGTGCAGGGTATGCTTACGTTGAGGAGATGGTCGAGTGGATTGGAGCAAGTCGGCCAGACTGTTCTGGGGGCGACACTGCGTTCTTAAGGCTTGGAAGTCTCGACAGAATGGCGCAGTGGAGTAACGAAGACCAGTGACAGGCTGTGACTCAGTGTGCTGCTTCCCCGTGCATGTCCTCGGTTGTGTGTGCCGGCCGCCAACGAGAGTGTCAGGCAGCATAAATGGATCGCAGTGGATCGGACCGGCGAGGTGGCTGATCGTTGATGTTGAGTGTGGGTTCGGCGCGGATGGATATGAGGTGCGCCTCGCTTCTTCGAGTCTGGCCTGTCAGTCTAGACGCGCGGGCACGCCGCCACCGACACGGAAACAGCAACATGACTGACGGACATGGCGATCCGACCCTTTGGAAAGGTATCGCCAGACCGCCGCGTCCAGACGCTGTGTTCTGCAGACCCGGGATCGAGACTGTCCAGACCCAACGCGAACAATGGCATGTGGCGTGACGGAAGCGAGCGCGATCCTCCCGTTATCGGAAGGTGTTGACTGAGTCATGCAGGGAGATGACTCCCGTTCCCACGTTCGCTCTTGAGCCATCAGCGATGACTGTGTGGTTGGGATGCAGGGCACGGCTGATTGAATCAGGACATGATCAGTGGATGGCGGCTGCATGTGCCGGCATGTCGGTCAACAGTCTGCTGCCAGTCGAGCGATTGCTACGTTGTTGGTGTCTGCTTGCGGCCGTGATTGTGTCGCTCTCATGGCGAATGGCAGCCTGGCTTTGGTTGCTCCACATAGGTGGGTCCATATGCCAGCGATCTGTTGTCGGTGTGCTGTCCAGCTGCATCGGCACAACAGTTCTCGATCGCATGCCTGCATGCATTGAGGGAATGCGCATGCACTGGACTTGGTCGGTCGGTCGGTCGGTCGGGACCCACTGGCCGATGCCCAGATGGTGATGGACCGTCATCGCCAGCCAATCTCGCCGGTCGGACATGACCAAGCATGACGACGATGATGCCATTCATTCGATGCATGCTGCGATGCATGGCTGCAGACATCAGAGGACGATGAACGCCAGCGTCATGGCAAACGAAGTTGCGATGGCCATCCAGGACGGCGACGAATGCGATCCATGCGAGACGATGCCTGCCGGACGAAAGTCGTACTCCATGTGATCATGCTGGCTGCTGGCTGCTGCTGAGGAGTCTCTGTTGCTGTCTCGGCCAGCGTCGGTGTTGCTGCTGATGCTGCTACAGTCTCTGATGCATGTGTCTGCTGATACCTCGTTACTTCAACCGTCTTGACAACCGTCGCACTTGCAGGAGAAGCACTCGCAGTCGAAGCACTTGCAACCGATGAACTTGCAGCACCAAGCGATCCATCCGGTGCACCAACCGACGGATCGTCGCGTCCGACATCAACACGTCGGATGCCGCTTCGACTGCGCGGTCCAACGGCGCCATCAGATACGCAGGCAGCAGGTTGCGCACACCTGGTACCGCACACTCGGGACCACCGCACACCCCGCGGCAGTGCTCGATGCCCACGACTCGCCATCGGCAGACTTGTGGATCCAGCGGATTCTCGCCAGGGAACAGGGCAGCGAAGCTCGACTTGGCCACGTCCAGTCCCGGATCGCCCTTTTGGTCGACGACGAGAACATGGGCCAGCGGACCGACACCGGACGACGACTGGATTTGCAGACAGTTGCCGCATTCAGCGGCCGTGATGCCGTGCAGTGCAGTGATGCGTGCGATGTTGAGTGCCGAGTATCGGTATCCGCACCAGCCAGGAGAGTTGTCGTATGCTTGTCCAAGACGCAAGCCGTCTGACTCGTATGGATGGTATGTGCACCGGCCTGTGCTCCATGCTGCTGACGGCGCCGACATAAGCGGATGGCAATGTGATGGATGTCGGTAAACAATGCCTGTGCTGACATTGTGGTTCAAGGCAACGGCAACAATGGCAAGCACAGGCTGGTGCACAATGGCAAGTCGGACGCGTTCATCACATCGTGGATGCATCTGGATAGCAACAAGTGTTGAGGTCTAAGAGCATCTATTTTACAGGCAGATAAACAATAGAGACAAGATATGGATAGGCGGCAAGAACTGGACGCGATTACAAGAGGGCAGCAACGGCCGACAATGCCACAGCCGTCAGAGCAGTTGCAGAGAGGCACGAGGCGGCCACGGGAAGAGATGCCGAGACCAGTCCGGTGCGAGGAGGCAGACCGCTGCCAGTGGAAGATGTGGGTGCAGATCCGCCGTTGGCAGGCAGATTGGGCCATGATGCAGAGGATGCGTTGGATGTGGGCGATGCACGAGCAGGTGCAGCAACCGGAGATGCAGTCGGAGAAGCGCGGCTGCGAGTGATGCGAGGCGATGCAGAAGGCGATGCAGAAGGAGATGCAGAAGGAGATGTACGCGCAGGTGGCTGGCGAGGCTGCTGAGCGGGGCTGCTGAGCGGGCTGTTGGCGAGCAGGCTGACGGCCAATGGGAGGAAGCTGAGAGGCCGGCAGCAGGTTGCGGACACCAGGTGTGCACTCGCCGCCGATCCAAAGCACACACCGGCGCAGTTGGACGGAGCGACGATGCGCCAGGCACACACTTGCGGGTCGAGCGGGTTGGATCCGGGAAAGGCTGCCTGGAAGCTCGAGCGAGCAACGTCGAGACCGGGATCGCCCTTTTGGTCGACGGCGAGCACGAACATGGGATGCATTGAGCGCACATGCCGGTGCCGAGACCGTTGACGGCGACGATGCGGGCGGCGTTGAGGGCCGAGTAGCGGATGCCACACCAGCCGGGCGAGTTGTCGTACGAGGCGCCGAGACGGGCCTTGTCTTCTTCGTACGGGTGGTATGTGCAGCGGCCGGTCTGCCAGTTCTGGGCAGAGACGCTGGGGAGGGCAGCGAGCGCAAGAGTGGCTGCTGCGACGATCGTGGTGAGGAGCTGCATGGCTGGTGCTGTGAGGGTGCTGGTGGTGCTGTTGGTTGGTGGGCAGACGGCAGACGGGGGAGGTCGCCGCTACTTATACGGCTGCCGAGCCATTAACGGCGCCGGCAGATGTTTAAACGGATTATTTCGAGTCATTTCGGGCAAGAATCCTTATTTTTGCATCTGGTGCACTCTGGCGGGCGGAGAAACAAGCAGCCGCAGTAATGGCGCGTGCACAAAAGTCTTAACGTCGCAGCCGTCCTGGCGAAGTTGAGTCAGCGACGAGCAGCGGCGATCCGCTGTTTTGGCGATGCAGGAGGAGATGCGGGGGAGATGCGGAAGAAGCTGCGGCAGGTGGAGAAACGTGCCACGGCAGCGGGTCCGTCTCGGCTCGACTTGGCTCGCCTCGTCTCGCTGTGCGTCGCCTGTTGGATGCGGTGCGGTACGGTGCGGTGCGGCGAAGCGATGCGTGAGAGCGGCTCACGCTGATCGCAGCCTGGACCAGGGCGGCGTCGCAGCAGACAGCAGCAATAGCAGCGGGCAGCAGCAGACAGACTCGTGCACGAAACTCCGACGCAGGTGCAACCTCCGACCGTCGAGCGTCGCGCACCTTCGCCAATCGCTGCATCTGTGCCTGCTGAGTCACGTCATGCTGGCGCACGACTCTGACAGCCGCGACCACGGCGGCCAGGACGACCACGGCGGCCACGGCGATAGCGGCCACGACGACCACGCACCCGAGACGGCGCCGCTGCTGCCACCCACTCGCGCACCCGCCCGCCGCTCATCGTCGTCCCGCTCGCTGCGGCGGCCCGTCCGCGCCAACACCGCAACAAGCCTGTCCTCGCACGACCAGGCCCGCTCAGCCCACACAGGCCAGTCGGACGAGAGCGACGACAGCGACGACGACGACGCAGCCGAGCCGACGCCCGTCGTGCACGCGGCCGTCCTGCTGGTCCTCGCGGGCCTCGACCTCGTCGTCTCGCTCGGCCTCCTTGTCGCCTATGCCCTCGCACTCCCGCACGCCCCGCCCGCCTCCAGCCCGTCACAGCCCTCGCCACCAACACCGCGCGACCTGCCCATCGACCTCGCGGCCCTCTCGGCGCTGCGTGTCGCCGCCCTCTTCCTCTTCCTGCTCCAGTTCAAGTGGGCGATAGCCGCCCGCATGCCGCTGCTGGCCGTGGCCGGGTCGACGGCCTATCTGTTCGTGCGCACGGCGTCGGCAACAACGGCTGTGGCGTTTGCGACGCTGGCGTTCCAGTTTGTGGTGTCGTGGTGCGAGGCCGCTGTGTATGTGCATGGGTGCGCTGTGCATGGAAGCGGCATGTGGGGCAAGCACGGGCTGCTGCACAGTCTGTTGAGCCGGCCCAGCGGCCCGGCGTCTGTTCCGGCTGACGGCGATCGCCGCCCAGATAGACAGTCGGACAGACAGTCGGCGAGGGCAGCGTCTGTGGCCGGATCGGTGTCCAGTAGCCGTGGATCGGCTGGATCTGCAGCTGTTGGTGGCCGGCCTCGCGGCCGTGAGAGCGACAGGAGCGGTGGCGATGTGGTCATTACGATCGGCGCGTCCGAGTCTGCGTCTGCTCCTGGCTCTGGCGGTCTTGCTCCCGATGCACACGCACCATTGTCTGCATCACACGCACCCACAACCAAGCCACCTGTCGGCAAGCCAGCACCAGACGAACAGCATCTCGGCGTTTCCATTGCTGCGTCAGATGCCGGCTTCGCATCCGACTTTCTCGTGTTCCCCGAGTCTCCGTCGTACGTTGAGCTGTCTCGCGTTCCGCAGCCCATCCCGATTGCCTCGTATGCGTCACCACAGCAAGCCTCGGCGTTGCTTCCGGCGAGCCTGTTTACAGGCAAAGCGCCTGATCCAATGGCAGTCGGCGATCTCGCTCTCCGGGCACACAGACAGCAGGTCTTGCAGTCCGAGCTGCTGTCGGGCCAGTCGGACCAGCAGCACGCGCCGCACACGGACGTCCAGCCCGGATCGTCGGCACCCATCCCCATTCGCGGTGCCATATCCTTCAGCCAGCAGCGCACATCGCCCGACTACCCGCAGATCTCCCAGCAGCACATGTCGCTGCATCGGCGGCTTGGCAGTCTGCAGCACATGAGCGGAGCAAGCCACCAACCACGGCTGGACTCTGCCGTGTTTGACGGGTACCTCACGCGACGCGGCGAGGCAGGCGAGGCGATGCGCCATATGTGGCTGGGCAACTACGACACGGCGATGGATATTGTGCGGCGCGGTGAGCGTTGGCGCACTGTGCCACGCCATGCGCTTGTGCTCATGTACTGTACTATTGCGCGGCACGGGTCACCTGGTGGATACACGGCCGGTGGCAGCAGTCGTGCCGCTGTGTATGATGCTGTCAAGGATGTGGTTGATGTGGGGTTACGAGTGCTCGCGATGAGCGATCGCGATATGGCTGCAGTGCTTTCGGGCAACACGGCGATGCAGACTGGGTCATCGGGCGGCGGGGGCGGCGGCGGCAGTGGGGCAAGCAGTGGCCAAGGGCTGGATTCGCTGTTCTGGAGACTGTGGCGTCTTGATGTCGAGACGTGCGTGTCGCAGTGCCTGATGGTGCAGGGGCTGCTGCAGGGGCGTGACGGTCGTCATATCAAGGCGGCTGCAGCACTACGGAAAGCGTCAACGACGCTCGGACGTGTTTCTACTGCTGCGCAGGCGATCGACCTTGGCGTGTATGGCGATGTAGCGTCGTCAGGTGGCGGGAGTGCTGGACGCGCTGTCTGTGCACTACAGGGCGATGTGGTAGACACGTGTGATGCATGCTTAGCAGGCATCCATCTCGCGCAAGTCATGGTGAGTTGGTCTTTGAACAACGTTTGCTATGTCAGTGTGTTGCTGACAGCAGTCCCACAGATGGCACCGCAAGCTCCTGGACTCAAGGCGGCCAAGCATCGCGACATCATGGGCGATCTGCGGACGCTCTTTCTGCTTTCCATTAGTGACGGTGTTATTGCACCGTTTGCTGCATCTGCGTTCCTGGCATGCCGATCCGTCCTTCCAATCGGCATAATCGCGTTTGCACCGTCGATCACCACCAGCGGTAAACCTACCGGCGACAACGACCTTGACAGCCTCACACACCAAGTGCTCGTCGAAGTCGAGCGCAAGTGGCCGCGGTCGGTGGTGCTGCGGTGTATGGCCGGACTGGCGTGCTGGCAGTCTGGCGATATCCAGCGGTCGGTCGCTTTCTACCGGAGTCCAGCTGTCGGAGACACCGGTAATGGGAGTGGATGGACCCTGCGTATTCATATCGAGGACACATTCAGCGACGTTGTGCAGGGCGAGTGGACGCGCGCTGTTGGATCGCTGTCGCGGTTGTGGCGGTCCATGGCTGGCCAAGCAGATCCTGATGGCAGAAGCGGGCCACCAACTGGCCATCGCACGATAGTTGGGCTGATGCTGTGCGGCGTACTGGCTGTTCTTCCCACCGTGGATCCCGTTGCTGGTGGCTACGTTGTTCAAGGGTTTGATACTGCAGCCATTCTTGCCGAGTGCCGCGACAGATTGCTTCAAGCAAGTCAAGTGAGTCGCATGGCATGCGATGTTGATATGCATGTGTGCCTGATACTGACTGGCCGAGTAGAGTGATGCGGCTGATGTCTGTGTGCAGGTCATGGATGCACTTGAGGGCGATGACACGGTCATGCCGTCGCTTCTGCTCTTCGCGCTTCTCTACTTTAGACGCGATTTCGCCAGACTGGCAGTCGGACAGCACACTGCCAGGATCGACGCGTCTGTGGGGCTGCTCAAGCGTATGCACACGGCAATGGTGAACGGCGGATGCTGCAACCAGCGCGCGACGGGACTGTATCGACTTGTGTGCGGGTCGCTTCTCAAGTACCAGTCGGTTGCCATGGACGCTGCAGACAGCACCGAGCTGGAAACATCCGAAACATCCGTATCAGCGGCAGCACTGCGCGACGAGGCTTATGAGCTTCTGCGTGCGTGCATCAGCGGATCGCGGTACGATGATCAGGGCATGGAGACTCGCCGTTCTGCAGACAACATGTCTGATACTTTCACAAGACGCGTTGCATCGTACGCCGTGTTCGAGATGGCCGAGCTGGAGGCTGTCTGTTACAAACGCCTTGATCGTGGGCGGATGTACCTTGCGACGTGGCTGCAAACCGGGCGAGTTGAGGTTCTGGATGACGGCGGAGTGGGCGGCGATCATCAAGGCGGCGAACCTGGCGAGCACAGACGGCTGGGCCGTGTGCGGAGCGCGTCGTTTGGAGGGATGGGGACTGCTGCCGGGTCGGTGTCGGGCACAGCGGGCTCAAGACTGATCTCAACGTCCATTCCGCGACCCAACTTTCTGCGGCCGCGCGTGTCGGGCACGCCAGGGGCTTCAGGCTCGTTTGACGGCAGCGTTCACGGGATGCGGTCGTCTGAAGTGGCTGGAATGGGGCAGTCTGTGTCGGGATCGGTGTCCATATCGTCCATGTTTGAGAGCGGGTACGGCGGGTTCTTTGAAGGATCGCCGACGAGCGACGTGTATGGAGGCATGCTGTCTCCGGTGCCGGTGCTTGATGGCAATAATGGCGGCGGTGGTGGTGGTAATGGCGGGATCGTGTCGCCCACGGCATCGGTTGATGAGGGAGCAGGCGGACCGGCCGGCGGACGGTGGCGTGGCAGTGGCAGTGGCAGTGGCAGTGCGGTTGGCACGGGCAGACGGCTTGTTGCAGTGGACGAGGGGCTTGCAGCGCAGTGCCGTGAAGCGTTGGCGCAGATCGACGCCGCAATGAAGCATCGCCAGTGAGCCGCTCGACGAACACGCTTCGCGCAGCCCTTTCCGCCGATCTTGATTCCAGCGAGCGAGATGAACACGAGCGTGGGCGATCGCAACGGCCTGGGCAGCCCGGTCAGCACGCAGGGCATCCTGGCGCAGGCGCAGTACACGCCGACGACGGCCGAGCGCACGGTCATCAAGGCGGCCAACGAGTCGTTCATCATGTCCTGTGCGTTGCGTGCCTGCAGCGTTGTGCCTGTTGTGTGCGGATGGCCGTCGACTGACTCGGCCGTGCTGTGTGTACGACGGCAGACATGCTGGGCATCGGCCTGGGCATCGGCTCGGGCGTCTACTCGGGTGGGTGCTGCCAGCCGTCGTCGTGGTTGTCGCCGCCGCCGCTGCCGCCCGCCCGCGGCTAACCCGCCGCCCGCAGTCTACAAGCTCAAGCTGCGGCGCAGCTCGTGGCAGTCGGCCGTCGTGGTGTTTGTGTGCGCCACGCTGGGCGAGCTGACGGGCCGGCGCATCGGCGAGCGCAGTGCGCAGGGCATCCTGCACCGGCGGCTGTCGGACGACTCGCAGCTGCGCGTCCTGCTGGAGAACAAGTGCGTGTGTCTGCGTGGATCTGCTTGAATGCCTTCGTGGCTGCCGACTTGCCGACTTGCCGACTTGCCGACTTGCCTGCGAGTCCGTGGCCTGTTGCCTGGCTGACGGCCGTGCACCCGCCCCCTGGCAGCAAGCGCGGCATCTCGCTGCCCAAGCGTCCCCCCGCTCAACGCAGACTCGCCTGCCGCGGCCGCCAGTGCTTCGGACGTGTCCATCAGCGACTCGCTCAGAAACCTGAACATCTCGCAGTCGCAGTCGCCGTCGCAGGCAGTCGGCATCGCAGTCGCAGTCGCTGCCATCTCTGTCGCATCGGGCATCGGCGTCCGTCGCAGCAACATCGTGGGACAGCATCCGCAAGCAGAGCACCGGCGAGCCTCTGTCCGCATGGGATCGCCTGCGTCGCGGCTCGGCAGCAACGGCTGACCCGGCATCATCGGCACAGAGTGACGGCGATGCCGCGACAGGCGCTGCCGGCCAGCTGGCTGCATACACGGTCGACTATGACGACGACGACGACGACGATCTGTTTGGCCCATACACGCCGCGCGCACCACAGCAGCAACAGCAGCAGCAGCAGCCCCCACAACCAGCAGCAGCAGCCAACTTCCCTCGCACTCGCGAGCAGGTGCTTGCCGAGCAGAGAAACCAAAAGGCAAAGTCCAATTCGTACGGCGATCCCATCGACTGAGCTTGTTCAAGTGGCAGCCACTCAATGAATCGATCGGTGCGAGCCTTGCGACTGTTTCGACGCCACGCTGCGTTCAATGGCTGAGATGCTGCAACAGGCGACTCTGGACGCTCTTGCAAGCAAGCCCTCTCGTGGCATCTGCAGCAACAGACACAGGCAGTGGATGCGTCGTGGCATGGTTGTCTGACGTCCATCGAGATACGAATAGGCGCAGGTTTTCTTGCACTTTGCCTTCTTGTGTCGTCATCATGACGAAAATCTTCGACTTCCATCGTGAGCAGCCGAGCGACGACACGGACGTGCCGCCTGTGCCGCAGAAGGACAGCCCGCCTGTGCAGCGTCAGCTCGAGCAGGCGAACCAGCACCAGCACCAGCACCAGCACCAACAGCACCAGCAGCAATCGGCCGTCCAGCCTGTGACCCCCGACCGATCGCAGTCGACACCCCCGCCGCTGCCGCAAACGCTTCGCCCCATTCGATACAGTGGCGATCTCGAGCTGACGCTGCCCTTTGACAAGGACCCCGCTCAGCGGCCGTCGTGGTCGTTCCAGTCGCTCGTCAACTCGACGCCGTCGCTGACCGCCGCTGCTGCTGCGCGGGCTGCGACCATGTCGGGCCCCTCGCCGTCGCCCGCTGCATCGAGCGTCGGCGGGAGTGCTGTGGTGCACAGACCGACCTGCCGCCAGCGCCGCCGCCACACGACATTGAACGGCCATGGTCGGCGCCTCCCGCGCCGGCAAAACGGAGCAGCATGTTCGCCGGCTTACGGCCGTCGCTTGGCTTCTTTGGCAAGCGACCCGTCCCGCCGCCCCCGTCCCACCAGCCGCCCCACCAGCCGCCCCACCAGGCCCAGCCACTCAACGCTGACTACCAGATGCAGCCGGTCGACTCGTCGTTCAGTGTGGCTGCACCCACATCACATGCCAGCACCGATGCCGCACCGCCACACCCACCCAAAGACACGGCAATCTCAGTCACCAGCGCGCCCTTTCGTTCGACGCCGAGCCCATTCCCTTCTTCATGCAGAACCGCTACCTGCTGCAAGGGTACCTCTTTGTCGGATCGCTCTGCATCTTTGCCTCGGTGGTCACCATCGTGCGCACCAACCTGCGTGCCACACCAGACGCCACGTTTGCCTCTCTGCAATACGTCGCCGTGGTCTCTGGCGCCAGTTGGGTGCTCGCGCTCGCATTTGCTGGCTGGTACACGGTGCGCTCGCCTGCCCTTCCGCGTCACCCATACACCCATCTGGTGACGGACCGTCCCTTTGGTGCGGCAGTCGACACACTCGGGTCGATTGTGCTGCTGGTTCTGTGGATCGCGGCTGCAGTGGACACGGGACTGCGCGCATCAACGTGCTTGGGATACGACACGGCGACTGTGGCGCCAGTGACGTGCAGCACGGGTATCGCCGTTGTTGTTGGGTTGGCATTGTGTGTGCGCTGCAGGCCGCCGTGTGTGTGTGCAAGGTGGCAGAGTTTTGGATGAACGGAATGCACAGGGAGCTCGCAGACATTCTTGCTGTTCTTGCCAACGGCGTGCCAGACCAAGTGTAAACGGCTGGCAAAAATACAGTCTGCATCTCTTATTCACGATGGCTTGCCAGTCTGTCAGCCGTGTGCGCTGTTGGATGTGTCTGGCGTCTGCAGCGGAGGGCGAGGCGGCCGATCTGTGCTGCCTGCCAGCACCTCGTCGATGCCACTCGCGCCAATATGGCTCACAATCAAGTCCGCCATCTTGCTGTCGCCCTGCGTCATGGCCCACTTGATTGCCTCGTCGTTGCATGCACGGATGTCTGCTCCCGCATCCAGCAGCGTGCGCACAACCGCAGGGTGCTTGAACTTGACGGCATTGCGGACGGCAAAGTCGTCGTTTGCATGAACATCCGCACCGGCCGCGATCAGCAACTTGAGCACATCGTTGAAGCCGCGTATGCAGCACCACCGGATCGCATAGTCGTGGTTCGAGTGGATATCAACACGCCTGGCCGTCGCATCGGCAGTCTCGGTCGACGATGGCGGCCCGCGCCAGTCGAACAGCACACGCACAACCTCTGCACGGCCGTTTTCAGCCGACCAGTGGAGTGGGCAGCCTTGCCTCGCCTCGGGATCGGCACCGTGGTCCAGCAGCAGCGCCACGATACGCGCATGGCCGTTGCGCGATGCCCAGCACACGGCGTAGTTGTCGTCGTCGTCCACCCGTGCACCGCTGGCAATGAGCGCTGCGACAACGTCCGTGTGGCCGTACTTGGCTGCCATGGACATGCACGACGAGCTGTCGTATGAAGGATCGGCGCCAGCCAGCAGCAGCAGCGACACAATGTCCAGATGGCCATACAGCGACGACTGCACCAGCGCAGCGTCCTTGAGATGCTGCGGGATGCCGCAACGGCCGTGGTGCAGCTCTGGAGAAGTGGCAGTGGCTGCTGGAGTGGGAGCTGTGGCTGCTGTTGGTGTTACTGTTGGTGAGTCGGGCGGTGTGGATGCATGCGCAGACGCCTTGGACGGCTTGCGGGATCTGTCGAGGGCCGGGTCAAAGGGCAGGCTGGCCACCAGCCACCGCATGAGATCCGCATGGCCGTGGGCAGCCGCATACTCGGCCATCATCTCGACAAACTGGGCGTCGTGCAGCCCCAGATGGCAGACCGACACGGCCGTGGCCGGCGTGAACGCCTTGTCGGCAACCAGCGCATGCCACCGGTCGATCTCCACGGCCCGCAGCCGGCCAGACGGCAGCCTTGCCGACGAGCCTGCGGGGGCGTGCTCTGTCCACGCCTGGCTGCCTGGTGCACTCTGGCCGTGCTGGGTGGGAACAGCGGCCGGCGGGACCGTCCACGGCGTCCATATGCCGTGGCGCTTGAGCAGGCACTTGGCCACCACCGTGACGTCCTTGCTGATGCGGTGGAATGCGCGGCATGTGGCAGCCAGACTGCGGGAGTCGGCACCGACAAACACCAGCTCCTTGAGCTCGTACGGCATCGACTGGATCCCCGGCTTGTCGTTCATCGTGTGTCGCTTGCTGTCTGCTGCTCGTCGCTCGGTCGTCGCTCGGCCGTCGATCCTGTTGCCTTTGTGGTGGCGTGGAGAAGTCGTTGGTGCAAGCGCGAATCTGGCCCAAGTGAGTGAGTGAGTGAGAGGCCTCTGGGATTCAAGAGTGTCTGCACAGCCAGAGACACACTGATCGTCTTGGCATGTCCAATGGTCTCGAGTTGCCGTCCAACGTCAGGACACAGAGCCACATCGCAGTGTGCTTCTCGTTTGTCAACGGCACTGCAGACGAGTGATGCTCAGACGCTTCTTGTGCACAGCGTTCATTGAGGGCTCTGATGGCCCAATGCAGCAAGCGACAGACGCTGGCAGTTGTGCCAGGCGGCGCTACATGCTGAGAATGATCCATGTCTGGTTGTCAAGACCATGATGGTCCCACTGTTGAATGACGTCGTGCGTTTCTCCAAGACCCAGATCGAGTGCCTTGCCAGAGTGTCTGGCCTTGATCGAGTACCGCTGGAGGTTGCTTCCAAAGCCGTCAGGGCTCGCGAGATGCCAATGCGGGCTGTGCTCGGCCGACTCGGTGCAAACAACAGCGAGTGCACCATTGTCCTTGCAGCCCTTGTCCACGTCGAGGAACTTGCCAGTTGCTTCGTGTTCAATGACAGAGAAGATCCCGTCGGCTGGACGGATGATCCAGTCTGCCGGCGTGGGCTGGCCGGCTGCTGCAAGCCGGTGCACCATGTCGCCGTCCATCATGAACAGGCTCCGCTGGTGCTTGTCGGGAACAACGGC
The DNA here is from genome assembly GCA_025526915.1 of Entophlyctis helioformis. NCBI lineage: Eukaryota > Fungi > Chytridiomycota > Chytridiomycetes > Chytridiales > Chytriomycetaceae > Entophlyctis > Entophlyctis helioformis. The sequence goes on along the minus strand of JAHLKH010000048.1, from coordinate 12,419 downwards.
CAGGAATGCGCCGTCTCGTGCCCTGCAGGCGATACGGACTCGGCAGACACCAGGACTGCTGACGGTCATGTCGACGTGCGGCTTTGCTGGAACGAGGTTGACGGTTGCGAGATCTCCCGCCGACTGCTTACCGGCGTACGCTGAGTGGGGGTTTGCCAAAACGAAGTGGGCGGCCTCGAAGAGTGGGAGCTGGAAGGAAAGGCGGCTGGTGCTCGGCCAGCTGTTTCTTTCCATCACGGACTTCTTGGGGAAAGCGCCGCCAGAGCAGATCGAGCGCGACTTTGTGCGGTCAGAGCGAGCACGCATCCGCCGCGAGGCCAAGGTGAATGCACTCAAGGAACGCAAGCAGCGCGAAGAGATGGGCCGCTTTGTGGACATGTGCGTTGCTCACTTGGCATGCCACTCAGTCGATCCACCTGTGCCTGCTCCACTCCACGACACTCTACTGACACTCGACTCCACTCCACTGACACTCTGCCTGCAATGCAGCGGCGACGACAACTTCTTCACATATGGCAATGTGCGGACCATGGCCGAGCCGCGTCCCAATGCGTACATCCCAGATGCCACCGGATACGGCGAGCTGCCGATTCCCAAACCATACGGTGCACATGCGCCGTACAAGCCGCACGAGACTGGGTCGCACATGCGGCACTACAGACGGCCGACCGTCAAGCCAGTCGAGCTGTAGATGCCCTCACAGGCGAGCCACTTGGATGCCGGCGTGATAGCAGAGTGACAGCAGGGTGGTGCAACCTGGAAAGAATGAACGCATGATAGGCAGTGCATCAGCCATCTGTGGTTGGTTCGATGGAGATGCTTGGCAAGCAGCGGTTGGATCGCTGGCGGACAAGTGAGACAGCAGCGACAGTGTTTGTGTGGACACGGTACTTATTCAATGCAGGCAGGACGCTACACAAGAAGAGCCTCCTTAGCTCAGTGGTAGTAGCGCTTGCCTAGTAAGCAAGAGGTCAGGTGTTCAAATCACCTAGGAGGCACATTTCCTTTTGCCCTTCCTGCCATTTTGCTGCACCTCGGGTCACTCTGGCTCTCCTTTTGCACCTCTCGTTTGCGCTATCGCCTGCGCTGTCTGTGTGCGCTCCCCAAAGACACTCGGCGCATCTCTGAAGGGAATCTGTCCCTGCAGTGCACACACGGAGCAGCGCGGCCGCTCCTTCTGTCATTGTGTTGTTTGTCCATTGTGGCTGCGTCGCCCTTGACGCTTGCCACTGGACCGTGACAATGACGAGTCACACACACACCAGACACACACACACACACACACCACCAGTTCCGAGCACCCCTGCCATTGTGTGGCTGACCGCGTGGCTCGCATTGTGTGGCTGGCCGCGTGCACACGCGTCCGTTTCATGCCTCGCCCTCTTTCAGACCGACCCACGGCTGACCCACGGCTGACCCACGACTCCCATTGTGCCCGATTCAACAGCGTCGTCCATTCAAATACACCACTGTGGCCCCGGCTGGCTTCGACTGTAATCCATCGACTGGCTCCCGCCCTGTTCATCCGACTATCATGACCAAAGACAAGGCCGACGTCAAGGCTGACAACAAAGACGAGCTCGAGCACGAGAAGAAGCTCATGGCCGAGACCGACGACATCGAGGTCATCGATGCCGTCTATGCCCAGCAGTACACCAAGGGCGTCGTTCCCGAAACAGACGATCCCACCGCCCCCTCGCTCACGCTGCGCATGGTGTTCCTCGGCACGCTGTTTGCCGTGTTCCTCGGTCTCTGCAACGGCATCTTCTCGTTCCGCACAAACCCGTTCGGCATCACCAACGTCGTTGCCGCTCTGCTGTCGTACCCGATGGGCATCTTCTTTGCCAAGGTGCTCCCGCGCGGCATCCTCAACCCTGGCCCGTTCACCATCAAGGAGCACGTCCTCGTCTACACGATCGCCGGTGCCGCCGGTGGCCAGCCGTACGGCGTGGAGAACGTCATTGCCCAAAAGTTCCCCAAGTTCATGGTGCGTCCCATTGTGTCCATTGTCGAGAAGCATGTGGCTTGGCGTGTTCCCTTGGTGAATGTGCACGCATCCTCGGTGCCACCGTGCACTCGAGCATGTGGCATGGTTGCTGGCATGCCTGCATGCTGACTGACTGACTCGAACGTCGCTCCTGTTGCTTCTGTGCACCAACATCCTCTCATCATTCGCGATCCACGACCCATCCATCCTTGGCCCTCACTGGACACCGCTCGACATCACTCGACACCCACTCGACACCACCGCTCAACACCATCACTCGACACACTCGCCTCCCATCCAAACAACAGAATGACCAAAACGTCACCTTCTGGAACGCTCTCCTGTTCGTGTTCTCGACCCAGATGATCGGCTACGGTCTCGCCGGCATGACCCGCCGCTTCCTCGTCCGCCCCGCTGCCATGTACTGGCCCACGATCCTGCCCACCGTCGCGCTCTTCGTTGCCTTCCACGAAAAGGCCGAGGAGGAGTCGGAGGAGTCCAGGAAGGCCGGCGGTCTCTCTCGCTACGCCTTCTTCTGGCTGTCGCTCACGTTTGCCTTTGTGTGGCAGTGGTTCCCGTCGTACTTTGCCGGCATCGTGCAGGCCATCTCGATCCTGTGCTGGATGTCCAACAGCAAGACGATCCGCTACCTCGGCTCTGCGTCGCCCAACATGGGCGTCGGCATGCTGTCGCTGTCGCTCGATCCCACCATCATCGGCACAGGCTCGCTGTCCATCCCGTGGTGGGCCTCGGTCAACATCTTCATCTCCAACGTTGTGGTCATCTGGATCATTGTGCCTCTCGCATACTACAACAACCTGTTCAAGCGTCCCACCGAGCTCCAGTCCGTGTACACGTACGAGGACGACACTCCGTTCCCGCGCACCAACTCGCCTGCCCTCTTCTCGCGCCAGGGCCGCCAGGTCCGCGCCACGACCTTCTACGACCGCACCAACTTTGACCTCAACCAGACCGCGTTCGACCTCGTCAAGCCCATCTACCTCACCGAGCACTTTGCTCTCACATACGCGCTCTCGTTCCTGGCCCTCACCTGCGGTGTCTCGCACGTTGCTCTGTGGTACTACAAGGACATTATCCGCCAGACCAAGGAGATGATCAACCAGGTCGACGAGGAGACCCCCGACATCCACAACACGCTCATGAAGGCGTACCCCGACATTCCCGAGTGGATGTACCTCACGTGGCTCGCCGTGTGGCTTGTCATCCAGATGATGGTCGGCCTGTTCACGCCGTTCCGCCTGCAGTGGTGGGGCACGCTCCTTGGTCTCGCGCTCGGCTTCCTGTTCACGATCCCGTACGGCATCATCCAGGCGTCGTCGGGCCAGCAGCTCGGCCTCAACATTGTCACGCAGATCGTCATGGGTCTGCTGTCGCCCGGCTCGACCGTGCCCAACATGTCGTTCAAGTCGTACGGCTACAACATCATGATCCAGGCGCTCGACCTGTCGTCGGACCTCAAGGTCGGCCACTACCTGCACATCAACCCGCTGCACATGGTGTTCTCGCAGCTGTGGGGCACGATGGTCGGCGCGCTCTGCAACACGGCCGCCGTGTGGATCGTCATTGACTACTTCCCGCTCGAGACCAAGGACTGGACGTACCCGGGCCACACGACCTTCTTCAACGCCGGCGCCATCTGGGGTGCCATTGGCCCCGCTCGCTTCTTTGGTCCCGAGGGCCCTTACTTTGGCCTCAACCTCGGCTACCTGTTCGGCTTCATCCTCCCCGTGCTCCCGTGGCTCGGCAACAAGATCTTCCCGCACCCGTACTGGCGCTTCATCCACTTCCCGCTCATGGCCTACCCCGCCCGCTCTGGCTCGGTGCTCTCGTCGATCACGTCGCAGTTCATTGTGTCGACCATCTTCATGTACGGCATCTTCACGTACTCGCACGCATGGTGGGTCAAGTACAACTACGTGCTCGCCGCCGCCGTCGATGCTGGATCGGGCATTGCCGTCATTCTGTCGACGCTCCTGTCGATCTCGTATCCGCCGGTCACGACTGCACTCAACGCCTACCCCATCGACTTTTGGTGCACGGGCCGTCCCATTGCGGACTTTATGGAGTGATTTGCGTGTGGCGTTGATCTGGTGATGATTGCAAGAGTATCTGTACTGTAATGAAGCGTGTGTTGTACTCTTGGCACCGCCGTCTTTGCCGTTCACAGCGACAGCTGTTTGCCTCGAGGATATAGAATAGAATGGCTGTTGGACGGTCAGACGTATTGCCGTCCTTGTTGTGTTTGTTGGTGCATACCACAGAGCACCGACTGGGAGGTTGCAAAGGTGCCACGGATACGTTGTTGTGCAGCAGCAAGGCAGCAGCAGAGCCGGCGAGAGCAACCACCGCACGAGCCGCATGATCTCACTCTGAATGCCATCCATCCATCATAAACCATGCCTCTTCATTTGGAAATAGTGTTGACCCATTCGCATCTCTTCAGTTTGCCTCGCTCCAGTGGACTTGCTTGGTTCAGTAGACCTTCTCGTTGTGTTTGGCGCACCTGATCATAAACTCATCGTCTGCGATTTGCAGGATGGTCTTGGGAGTGCCATCCGCCGTAAACATGCGCTGGATCCACTGACCCTTGAATCGACCAAGCACCGCGAATGCCTTGTCGCGCACACTATCGGACATTCGGCTGTCCAGCGACACCTTGCCGAGCACATCGAGCACGACGCCAAAGTCGAAATCCCAGACCGTCTTGGACATGTTGCTGTTGCGCAGTTGCTGGATATTCTTGTCGGTTGAGCAAGCAAGAGCAGCCTCGCGTGCCTTGAGCAGCTCGGCTGCTTTGGCCGTGCCGTGCTCATACACATCGCGACGACGTGCCTTGGCTTCGACCTTGTCGATCAGCTGGGCCGTTACGTGGTAGCCGATGGCTTCACCCAGACCGTGCACGTCAACGATCTTGAAGTACTTGCGCGCAAAGCACTTCGCTTCCTGGTTGTTGGCTTCCACCATTTGGCGGATGAGGTTGGGGATCAGCTGGTCGCCCAATTCCATCAGCATCGAGCACAGCTGCTCAATGCTGTTCTCATCTGGCGTATCAGTGTTGGCCAGCAAGCTGCGGGTACGATCGCCCAGCTCTTTGAATGATCGTGGGCGGCCGGTGGAAACGTCATCGTGTTCAATCGCGTCCTTGCCGTCGTTGGTGTTCTTTCTGTCCTTGCTGTCCTTGCTGTCCTTGCTGGTCGTGTGCGCAACAGGTCCCACAGCGCATGCCGGTCGTTCGGGTTCACGCAGGGCAACACGCAGCTCATCAGAGTCTGCCGTGCCGTGTTGGTCTTTGGATGGCCCAATCGCCACACCAGAGTCGACTTGCACCAAGGCCGCCTTGTCGCTCTTCTCGCTCTTGTCATGCTCAGCGGCATCCAGTTCGGTAATCAGTTCGGTGTCAAGAATGGTGGTGGTGCTGGTGGCGGCGGTAGTGGTAGTGGTGGTGGCGGCGGTAGTGGTGGTAGTGGTGGTGGTAGTGGTGGTGGTGGTGACGGTGGTGGTGGTGACGGTGGTGGTGGTGACGGTGGTTTTCACGGTGGTGGTGGTGGTTGTGAAGGTGGTGGTGGATCGCGGCGGAATCTCTGCATCAGGCTCTGGAATGACCACGTGAGGCTGAATCATGACCGGTTGGTGGACAGGAGGCTCCAAGATGGGGGCTTCAAGCATACCAGCCATGGCTAGCAGGGCAGTCTTCACGGCAGGCTCGACAGTCGGCGTATCTGCCGCGGTCACAGTTGCCATGGCAGGCGTGTCGGTCTGATCGGCTGAAGAGGTTGTTTCGGCCACGGTGGGAAGCACAGTCGTCATGGGGATCTTAGCCACAGCATGCTCGGCGGGCACAATCGGGCTGCGGACGATAGAGAAGCCAGAGCCAAAGAGAGTGAATGTGAAGCGCTTGTCCTTTGAGTGCTCGCGCGACACAACAACCGTGTCAGGTCCGAGGACGGCCGACTTGCTTGTCGCTGCATGAGTATCGAATGAGGTTGACATCAGGTCCGCTGTGGACATGGACGGAAGGAAACGCGGACGGCCAAGCAAAGCGATATCAGATCGGAGAGGAATGCCACGACGCGTCAGAAAAACGCGCGAATCTGGCCGAGTGAGAGGGGAACGCGACGGGGAACGCGACGGGGAACGCGACGGGAAAAGCGAGAGGGGATGGATGGTGGTGAGATGAGGAAGATGGCAGGCAGGCGGGAGAAGGGTGACAGGGCAAGAGGTAGCGTGTCGGTGGGTAGCCTGCATCGTGCTGGCGTATGCCGGCGAGGAGTGGATTGGAGGGAAACGCAGGAGATTGGGACAGGAGAAGCAAGGCTGGCAGGCAGACAGACAGGCAGGCATTGGATATGCATCGAAAAGCGACTGCTGGAGAGCGAGGTCCACATGGGCCATGATGTGCTGGCTTACCTGTGTCGGTCTTGCCGACTTCAGCGGCAGCGCATTCGACGAGTGCGACGGCGGCGGGCGATGGATCGGAGTGTGTGGGCAATGTCTGTTGCTCCTCGGACGGCTTGAATGCAGCCTGAGTCTTGCTCTCTACTACCTGGAGGGTACGACGCTGCGCGCGCTGCTTGTTCTGTTGACGCTTGTTTCCCATTCTTGCTTGTTCTTGTCGATGATCAGATGGGGAGAGAAAGTGAGCTGGCTCATGCCGCGACCTTTTCGTCGACGAGAATCGGCAAGCAACTCCAAAACGATCGTGGCGATGTGCCACTCCATGTGATTCAAAGTCTGCAGGGGGCAGCAGATGGTGGGCGATGGCAGCCGATGGCAGCATGAACAACGCAGACAAGGACACCACCAGCAGGGCAGGGCAGCTGGAGTGGCGTTCAATGCGCAGTCTGGTGCTGTGTCGATGCAGCCAGCAAGGGCAACGCTTGGCGAGTCGCACGCGTTCCGCTGCCACTCTTGTCCAACAGCCGCAGCGCCACTTGGCGCTTGAGTTCGCCGCGGTTTCCTGCTTGCCCAGCACGATAACGAAGTGGAACGGACATGCCGCCAAAGTTGTGGATGGACGGGAGATCGTATGGACACACATTCATTGTGGATTCGGATGCAGGAACACACTCAGATGTAAGCGTATGCAGTCGCAACAATCAGATACGACAACAGCAGCATGAGTCCTTCCAGCCCTGTGCGCATGCATGCCACGACATGGCAGCCACTGTCAGTCCTTGTTCATGGTCGGCGTCAAGACACTGCAGACATGCAAGTGGACATGCAGATCAGACTCACAGTTGCTCGTGCCGTCGTTGGTCAGATGGCTCACCACAATCACAGATACAAACAGCACGGACGTGTCAAACACCTTGAAGTCGAGCGTGAGCGGCTGGCCGCTGATCCACCCGACAATCACCAGCAGCGGGCTCACGAACAACGCAATCTGCATCGATGAGCCCACTGCCACGCCGATCGCCAGGTCCATCTTGTTGCGCATGGCGCACCAAAGAATATGCTACTCCACCCACACCATGAAAGCACCTGGTTGTGCACAAAGCGAGTGCGATTGAGTGAACATTACTCCAGTCAGCATGCCAGTCGTTGTTGTACTGTATGCCGAAAATGGCAAACGACTTCATTTACAGTCAAACAAACTGGCTTAGCAATGCTTGACGGCTCTCCGAAACTAAGTAGGAGTCGCGGCTGTTGATGTCTTGCACCATGGCATTGCGACTTTCAGTTGGCAGGCTGCTAAGGAGAAGTGCGGCGATCTCATCCGTATCGGCGAAGATGACGGCCATGTTGGTAAAGCCTTCTGTGCGATGCTCCAACAGCCACTTGACGATCTCCAAGTATCCCTGCCGAGCAGCCGAGTCGATCGCCTCAGTCGTGCAACCTTCCGTGCGGTTGGAATGGAGCCATTCGACGATTTGGAGATGCTCACACACGGATGCATTGTCCATTGCCTTTGTCGTGCATCCTTCTGTCCGGTTGAGGTGAAGCCACTTGACAAGCTCTAGATTTCCTGACGATGCAGCACCATCCATAGCCGCCGTCGTGCAACCTTCCGTGCGGTTGGCATGAAGCCACTTGACAATGTGCAGGTGGTCATGTACAGCAGCATTGTCCATAGCGGCCGTCGTGCATCCTTCTGTGCGATTGGCATGAAGCCACTTGACGAGATCCAGGTTGCCCGAGGCTGTGGCAAGGTCCATTGTGCGCGGAGTGAATCGGACGTCGCGCCTTGATGACAGATACTGCACCATCTCCAGATAGCCCCATCTCGCTGCGATGGTCGCAGCATCGCAGCCTTGTTTCTTGAGCTGTTCGATTGTGACGAGGCCAGCGTCGAGCAGATGCTTGAGGAAGTCGACGCAGTTGGCATCGACAGCCATCCAAGCGAGTTCAACGTTCGGTTTGCTTGGAAGAGAATCGAGCCACATGTTCTGCAGAGGAATGTACGGGAGCAAATGCTGCCTGTTGACATCTGGGAAGCGATCGCACAGCCTGTGGTACATGCGGCGAGTCTTGACATGTGCAACGTCATCGTCTTTCAGCTCGACATCAGGCAGCCGTGCCAGCTTGCCCTGCCAGTCCTGCTTGAAGACGTCGACCCACAGCGCTCGCTTGGCAGCGTAGTCCATCTTGGCGACATCGAGACGGCCGCACAGGAAGCAGGTGAGCGGGCCAGCAAAGTCCATGATAACGTCCTGCAGCTCGGGAAAGAAGAGGTCCCAGAGGTTGTCCGCCTTGACGGCCCGCAGCGACTGCAGCCGCTCCATCTCGTGGTATCGAGGACGAGCGGCGGCCGTTGGCAGCGTTGGCCTGAGCGAGGCAGCGAGCGGATCGGGCGAGTAGCCGCCTGCTGTCTGGCCGCTGCCGTCGTCCAGTCGCACTCCTCCTTCTTGGGCATGGCGAGTCCTTGATGTCATGTCGTCCAACCGGAACCCACGACTGCAACAAGCGCCATGTGGCGAGCATTTGTACTCTGTTGGAGAAAGAGCGCCGCGACTCGGCCTGGCTGTATCGACACAGCACCAGACTACGCATTGAACGCCACTCCAGCTGCCCTGCCCTGCTGGTGGTGTCCTTGTCTGCGTTGTTCATGGCTGCCATCGCCCACCATCGGCTGCCCCCTGCAGACTTTGAATCACATGGAGTGGCACATCGCCACGATCGTTTTGGAGTTGCTTGCCGATTCTCGTCGACGAAAAGGTCGCGGCATGAGCCAGCTCACTTTCTCTCCCCATCTGATCATCGACAAGAACAAGCAAGAATGGGAAACAAGCGTCAACAGAACAAGCAGCGCGCGCAGCGTCGTACCCTCCAGGTAGTAGAGAGCAAGACTCAGGCTGCATTCAAGCCGTCCGAGGAGCAACAGACATTGCCCACACACTCCGATCCATCGCCCGCCGCCGTCGCACTCGTCGAATGCGCTGCCGCTGAAGTCGGCAAGACCGACACAGGTAAGCCAGCACATTATGGCCCATGGGACCTCGCTCTCCAGCAGTCGCTTTTCGATGCATATCCAATGCCTGCCTGTCTGTCTGCCTGCCAGCCTTGCTTCTCCTGTCCCAATCTCCTGCGTTTCCCTCCAATCCACTCCTCGCCGGCATACGCCAGCACGATGCAGGCTGCCCACCGACACGCTACCTCTTGCCCTGTCACCCTTCTCCCGCCTGCCTGCATCTTCCTCATCTCACCACCATCCATCCCCTCTCGCTTTTCCCGTCGCGTTCCCCCATCGCGTTCCCCTCTCACTCGGCCAGATTCGCGCGTTTTTCTGACGCGTCGTGGCATTCCTCTCCGATCTGATATCGCTTTGCTTGGCCTCCGCGTTTCCTTCCGTCCATGTCCACAGCGGACCTGATGTCAACCTCATTCGATACTCATGCAGCGACAAGCAAGTCGGCCGTCCTTGGACCTGACACGGTTGTTGTGTCGCGCGAGCACTCCAAGGACAAGCGCTTCACATTCACTCTCTTTGGCTCTGGCTTCTCTATCGTCCGCAGCCCGATTATGCCCGCCGAGCATGCTGTGGCAAGATCCCCATGACGACTGTGCTTCCCACCGTGACCGAAACAACCTCTTCAGCCGATCAGACCGACACGCCTGCCATGGCAACTGTGACGCAGCAGATACGCCGACTGCCGAGCCTGCCGTGAAGACTGCCCTGCAGCCATGGCTGGTATGCCTGAAACCCCCATCTTGGAGCCTCCTGTCCACCAACCGGCCATTATTCAGCCTCACGTGGTCATTCCAGAGCCTGATGCAGAGATTCCGCCGCGATCCACCACCACCTTCACAACCACAACCACCAACCACCACCACCACCACCGTCACAACCACCACCGTCACCACCACCACCACCACCACCACCACACCACCACTCCGCCGCCACCACCACTACCACTACCGCCGCCATCGACGTCACAACCATTCTTGACACCGAACTGGATACCGGACTGGATGCCGCTGAGCATGACAAGAGCGAGAAGAGCGACAAGGCGGCCTTGGTGCAAGTCGACTCTGGTGTGGCGATTGGGCCATCCAAAGACCAACACGGCACGGCAGACTCTGATGAGCTGCGTGTTGCCCTGCGTGAACCCGAACGACCGGCATGCGCTGTGGGACCTGTTGCGCACACGACCAGCAAGGACAGAAAGAACACCAACGACGACAAGGACGCGATTGAACACGAGACGGTTTCCACCGGCCGCCCACGATCATTCAAAGAGCTGGGCGATCGTACCCGCAGCTTACTGGCCAACACTGATACGCCAGATGAGAACAGCATTGAGCAGCTGTGCTCGATGCTGATGGCATTGGGCGACCAGCTGATCCCCAACCTCATCCGCCAAATGGTGGAAACCAACAACCAGGAAGCGAAGTGCTTTGCGCGCAAGTACTTCAAGATCGTTGACGTGCACGGTCTGGGTGAAGCCATCGGCTACCACGTAACGGCCCAGCTGATCGACAAGGTCGAAGCCAAGGCACGTCGTCGCGATGTGCATGAGCACGGCACGGCCAAAGCAGCCGAGCTGCTCAAGGCACGCGAGGCTGCTCTTGCTAGCTCAACCGACAAGAATATCCAGCAACTGCGCGACAGCAACATGTCCAAGACGGTCTGGGATTTCGACTTTGGCGTCGTGCTCGATGTGCTGGCAAGGTGTCGCTGGACAGCCGAATGTCCGATAGTGTGCGCGACAAGGCATTCGCGGTGCTTGGTCGATTCAAGGTCCATGGACCAAGCGCATGTTTACGGCGGATGGCACTCCCAAGAGCATCTGCAAATCGCAGACGATGAGTTTATGATTAGGTGCGCGAAACACAACGAGAAGGTCTACTGAACCGAGCAAGTCCACTGGAGCGAGGCAAACTGAAGAGATGCGAATGGGTCAACACTATTTCCAAATGAAGAGGCATGGTTTATGATGGATGGATGGCATTCGGAGTGAGATCATGCGGCTCGTGCGGTGGTTGCTCTCGCCGGCTCTGCTGCTGCCTTGCTGCTGCACAACAACGTATCCGTGGCACCTTTGCAACCTCCCAGTCGGTGCTCGGGCATGCACCAACAAACACAACAAGGACGGCAATACGTCTGACCGTCCAACAGCCATTCTATTCTATATCCTCGAGGCAAACAGCTGTCGCTGTGAACGACAAAGACGGCGGTGCCAAGAGTACAACACACGCTTCATTACAGTACAGATACTCTCGCGATCATCACCAGATCAACGCCACACGCAAATCACTCCATAAAGTCCGCAATGGGACGGCCAGTGCACCAAAAGTCGATGGGGTAGGCGTTGAGTGCAGTCGTCACGGCGGATACGAGATCGACAGGAGCGTCGACAGAATGACGGCAATGCCCGAACCAGCATCGACGGCGGCGGCGAGCACGTAGTTGTACTTGACCCACCATGCGTGCGAGTACGTGAAGATGCCGTACATGAAGATGGTCGACACAATGAACTGCGACCGTGATCGACGAGAGCACCGAGCCAGAGCGGGCGGGGTAGCCATGAGCGGGAAGTGGATGAAGCGCCCAGTACGGGTGGGGGAAGATCTTGTTGCCGAGCCACGGGAGCACGGGGAGGATGAAGCCGAACAGGTAGCCGAGGTTGAGGCCAAAGTAAGGGCCCTCGGGACCAAAGAAGCGAGCGGGGCCAATGGCACCCCAGATGGCGCCGGGCTTGAAGAAGGTCGTGTGGCCCGGGTACGTCCAGTCCTTGGTCTCGAGCGGGAAGTAGTCAATGACGATCCACACGGCGGCCGTGTTGCAGAGCGCGCCGACCATCGTGCCCCACAGCTGCGAGAACACCATGTGCAGCGGGTTGATGTGCAGGTAGTGGCCGACCTTGAGGTCCGACGACAGGTCGAGCGCCTGGATCATGATGTTGTAGCCGTACGACTTGAACGACATGTTGGGCACGGTCGAGCCGGGCGACAGCAGACCCATGACGATCTG